>LM523220.1:17288-28076 GCA_000941615.1 Parastrongyloides trichosuri
GCAAAAAATGATACTCTCTCTATTTGATTATTACGAGAAAGACATTTTTCCAAAAAACATGAAATTGTTATAGACACACAATAGATGATAGAAGAAGCTTTTCGTACCTTTAAAATAAATATTTGATAACAGGACGTTTATTAACTTTTACCTTTTTTTATATAACTGCTTTTGTAGAATCTAAAGTAAATAAACAAAAGTATATAAGAAGAAGAAATGTTACGATAAAATATACTCTTATCTCTTTCTCTTTTATTACAACTATTATTTTAAAAATGAACTCCAGAACTATTATTGCTCTTTTAGCTGTTCTCTTTGTTTCCGCTTCAGCTCAATACTATGCTCCATATGCTGGATATGCCGGATATTACCCAGGAAGTTATGCTGCTTACTCTGGATATGTTGGATATGCTGCTGGATACCCAAGTTATGCTGCTGCTGCCAGTTACTATCCATCTGCTTACTCATCATTATACTATGGATATGGAAGTAATAAAGGTTCAACTGATAAGAATGGAGATGCTCAAGAACAACAACCACAAATCAAGCTTACCAATAACCAATAAATATCTTTAATTTGTACATTCACTGTATAAAATGATGTTAATCATCCAATATAAAAATTTTTATCTTTCTTACATTTCTTTATTTTTATTGTTCAAAAATAGTTGATATAACATGTTATCATTTGTAAACCAAAAATTATTAGATTCTTTAAAAGTAATTTAATGAATTTACTTGAAAATAAAATTCAAACTCTTTAAACTTTTTCATCATTAACTTTTATCAACGTCAATTTAGAAGCGTGAATATAAAAAAAGGTTATTCGATTAATGTCATTCCTTTATAAAATTATTATAAAAAATACATTTAAAAAAGGAAGAAACTTTAATTTACTAAACTATACATATCCTAATATTTGTTTGTTTATAAACTTAAATGTTAAAATCAAACTTAAATTTTGTCATTTATTAAATAAAGTTTTTTTTTTTTTAAATTATAACAAAAATTGGATTGGCATATTTGTAAATAGAGAATATTTGTATATATAAAAAGATATGAGGAAAGAAATCTTTATATTTTCACTTCTTTAAATAACAATGAAGGTTATACTTCTTTGGTTTATTCTTTTTTCAATCATGCCTATTGGATATCTTAGGCATGTCTATGTCCCATTCCCTCTCTACAATGTTCCGGTACCAGCTCACAGGGGAATGTATCGTTTTCCAAGTTATCAACGATTCTCAATGATGTCCCGTGAACATATGATTCCAAAAAATTATATGTATGAGAGTAATTTTTACAAGAAATCTTACAACAACATCTCAATCCCTTCAAAAGAAAATATAAGTTCAAAGTTGGCGATATTTTGATATATATGTTATTTTTATTTAATGAAATTTTTTTTTACAAACATATAACGTCTATATGATTTATAAATAGTAACATTCAACAATCATGGATATATATTGTAAATGATGGCTTTAGTTATTTTTTTCTCTTTTCATTTTTTATTACCCCAAATCTGAAATAGTAATCCAATAAACTTTATATATTGAGAATATGTTTTATTCCATAACGAAATTTATATATGTTTCTTCAATTCAATTTTTTCAATATCATTTCAATTTATCTATTTTTTTTATTTCATCTCATAATTATTTTAATTGGATGAAGCTATTTTTCTATGTTTTCAGTAGTTATGAAATCATCTCTTCATTTACTATCTAGACAAACAGACGATAAATATGGGATGGGCTTTTAATTGTTCCTACTTGAAGATTAATATCATAATAATTTTTTATCATCCATTTAATAGAATGTATTTTTTAGAAAAATTTAATTATATATGTTTATCACATTTTTTTAATTATATGTTACGCCTAGGCGGGTTCTAAAGTCAATCATGAAAACGAAACTTGGAAGATATATTAAGGAATTTATTATTCTTGTTATCATTTTTAATGAATCATTAACTTCTTTTTTTCAGAATTAGCTTTGTAAAGATGAAGCTAGTTTCTCTTATTTTTTCTTCATTTATTTTCTTTGCTCAGGCCAAGATTGAGGTTATGGAAAGTAATGAGATGCCTGACAAGTATGCTAAAATGATAAATATAAAAGATATTAAAGGAAACTTTTATTTTAAATTACCAACTGAAATTGAGGATCCTCAAATTTATTATAATGGTTTCCCAACTTTTTATAAGGACGGTAAGGAGTTAGAATTAGAGCCATTTTTTGAATCCTCAGATGATTCTGAAGAACTTGATGATCCAATTGATGGTACAGTTAGGGATGGAATCAAAGAATCTGATGAAAATTTTAACACCTCTGTTACTGATGGAAACACAATACTTAAATCAAACACCTTTTAATTTTGATGAATAGATTGAACCATTGATACCCTGGAAAATATGAATCCTTGACTATTGTTATGAAAAAAAGAAATAAAACTTGAAGATAATAATTATACTATCCTCCTTTTTATAATAAATACAATTGATTATTCTCAAATAAAATTGTCTTCCAAACGATGATGAAATACACATTGTTCTTCTACTTTGTCTTACACTTTTCCAATCATTAAAAGCCTATACCAGTAATTAAATCTTAACAAGAAAAAAACATTATTTTCAAAGAATATTAATCAAGTAAAGGATAATTATATATTGACGTAATAAATTTACTTCTATTATTAGTATATATCGAGGTGACTTGTACTATTCCAATTAATAAGTAGTGTCTTTTTTAAATATTTTTATCACAAAAGTTGTTTTGCCAGATATTTCTTCATATATATATATTCTTTTTAAAAAGGGAACTTTTCTTGTTTCTTCAATTATACATGTCAGATAAAAATTTTATATTGAAAGGTTGACATCATAAAAAGAATAACATCCTGATACTCTATGTACTATTTTCAAAGTATGTAATTGTTATTCTAATTAAGGAATAAAAAAGATAGAAAATAAAATGAAGATTGTGATCGTATTTTTCCATAGCAGTAATATATAATTGATAAGACATGACTATGATGTAAAAGATAAATAATAAAAGACAAAGTAATTATGTAACCTATGAATACATGGGGTAACTGATAAGATAATAATGCTTTGTAGAACTTTAAAACTTGATTATAATAGATATCAGAAACATTTGTTTTTATTTTATGTGGTTATCACATTTGTTTGTCTCTAATTGAACGATGTTTGAAAAAATTATTTATCTTCTTTTCACTTTTGGTGCGTTTACCAATTGTAATCCATTTGAATCTGCTCAATATAGTGATGATTTGGCAAGACATAAAATGATTGGATTCGCAGCAGCTTCATATTTGGAGGATGCTTCAGTTTGTACAAAAAATATTGGCAATAATACTATTGTAAGTTCTTAATCTTTAATGATGTCAATTCTTTTCTAGCTTATCAGACAAGTTACGGTTGGATGTGATCTTATGAATAATGATACCTGTTCTGCTTTTGTTGCTGTAGATCATACTGATAAAGCCATTGTAATAGCACATAGAGGATCCATAAGTTACTTACAAGAATCAATTGAAGTTATTGAAACTCTATTTGATAAGAAAGAACCATTCCCTTCTGGTGGAGGAGTATCAAGATACTTTTATGATGCATGGAGTTTAGTTTGGTCAAGTGGACTAAGAGATGCATTCTTGACTGCAAAAAATAAAAATCCTGATTACGATGTATGGGTTACAGGACATTCATTAGGTGCTGCTATGGCTTCTCTTTCTGCTGCTAATATTGGTTATCATCAATATGTTCCTAAAGACAGATTAATGTCTATCACTTTTGGAGAACCACGTGTTGGAGATGTTGATTATGCCAAAGGTTATGATGCCGTTGTAGGATATTCATACAGAGTAATTCACCATAGAGACCCAATCCCACATGTACCATTTAAAAATATGATGGATTATCAACATACAAAAGTAGAAGTCTTTTATGATAATGACATGACACCTGGAAGTAATTACACAATTTGTTCCACCTCTGATGACACGGAGAACTGCAGCAACCAATATTGGGACTTTCAACATAGTGATCATTCACTTTATTTCAAGAGCGTCCATTCGATACAAAACTCTAAATGTCTTAACCTTTATCCTTAAATAATTGATAATAAAATGAGTCATTCTTACTGATCCTTGAAAGTATACATTCCCCAAATTATTTTTATCTTTCTTTTCCAAATAATCAGCAAATCTCCAAAAGACTATTCTGTTAGATAATTTTATTATGCTTTAATTGAAAATAAAATCAGAAATACCTTCTATTCCATGGTAAATGTATTCAATCATTTTTATTTTTTATCTTAAAATATTGGAAAATAAAATAAATTATTCTTTGTTTAAACAAGAATTTTGGGAATTTAACTTTAAGAGCCTTATATAAACTGATAACAAATTACTTCTTCTAATAACAGTTATAAGCATACAAATTTCCTTATCATTTTCGATTTAAAACTATGCATATTCTTGTGGTTTGTTGTCTAGCTATATTTCTATATTTAGGAAATTGTATTTCTTCTGAAGATGGTGATTATGATGACAGTTTTGCTAGATATAAAATGATTGGCTTTGCAATAGCATCCTTTTCTCAAGATCCGGCTTCTTGTATACGTAATATGAATGATACCCTGGTATGTTCTAAAAATTTTTACTTTATTTTATATTTTAAAGTTTCTTAGAAAAATTACAGTTAAATGTGACTTTGCAAATGATACTGAATGTTCGGCTTCTCTTGCTCTAGATCATCATAACAAGGCAATTATTATTTCACATAGAGGTTCACAACATTTTATGAATGTTACAGATAAAGTTGTTGAAGCNCTTTATGATGAAATGGAATCATTTGTATCTGGTGGGAATGTATCAAAACATTTCAAGAAAGCTTGGAGTTCAGTATGGAATACGGCATTAAAAGATCCATTCTTAACACTTAAAAATACTTACCAAGATTATGATATTTGGATAACAGGTTATTCCTTGGGAGGTGTTATGGCTTCATTGACCGCAGCAAATATTGGAGCATTAAATTATGTTTCTAAAGATAAAATTAAAGTAATGACATTTGGAGAGCCACGTGTTGGTGATATTGATTTTGTGAAAGGATTCAATTCGGTTGTAGGATATTCATATAGAGTAATTCATCAACAAGATCCAGTTCCACATTTGCCATTAAATAATACATTGAACTACCAGTATACAAAGGAAGAAGTTTTTTATAATAATGACATGTCATTAGAAAGTTCCTACACAATATGTCCTGATCCAGATGATTCAAAAGATTGTAGTGATAAATTTCATAATTACACCAACACAGATCATATGCTTTACTTTAAAAATGTCAGCTCTATTATATCATCAAACTGTCAAGAGTTGTACTCTTGATAATTAATTTATTGCACGTTAATAGTACATGTAAATTCAAAAATATTTTAATAAAAAAAAGCAGTTCCTCATATATTTTTGAAATGGCATTGTTTGTTTTACGTCCAATGTGAAATGCTAATTAACTAATATAAATGTTTTAAAAAAATATAAATATAAATAATGCAAGATAAAGTTACCTGTTAATAATTTTGTGATGAAAGTATTCTTGTTGTGTTGTTTTATCATTTTAAACTTATCTCCTTTTGTAAATGTAAGTTTATAATTAATTTTATTCACTAGTTGAGGAGTGTATAAAAACCCGGGAAAAAAAGGGNACGTTATTTTTGTGCTTATTTAATGTTAAAATTAAATTATCAAAATATTAAAAATGGCGCTCTTAGTGCGCTTAATTAATATTTATTAATTAAGAAGTCCTAAATGAAATTTATGTTGGAAATATATTTGTCCGCCAATTTTGACTATTGTATTATATATTTTTAAGGGTACTACATCTACAGCTAAACCACAGCCACATTACAATGAGAAAGCTGTGGCTTCAAATTCAACATCAAGATTTCAATGGAGTTTTCCTATAAAGTACTGTTTCGAGGAAGGAACTTCTAAGGACAATGTTACTTTAGCTCTTAGAGAAATCGAATCACACACATGCATCAACTTTACTGAATCATCTAATTGCAGTATTCTCGATGACGGAATTTATTTTAAGGAAAGAGTAGAAGAAAGTTATGGATGTTCATATTCAAAACGTTCTATAAATAAAAATGTATATTATGCCCATCTTTCATACAAATGTACTCAAAATTCAGTACTTTTACAAAAATTAATTTTTGAAGTTCTTGGAATTGTTTTTCATGAGTATCACAACAATAGAGATTATCATATTACGCTCAATAGAACAACGGCAAACGAATTTAAAAGACAGTATGAAGCTAATTATTCTGTCAATTATGGAGCTTTAAATGTTTCTTATGATTTTGGCTCAATGATGCATTCTCATTCAAAGATAGGAAATTATCACAATTATACTTTTATTACAGCAAAAAGAGAAAACTTAACAACATTTTATAATAAGATGATGGGACAACATTACAAAACTACATTTACGGATTGGAAAACAATTAATGGTTTATATTGTACTGGATTTTGTAAGAAAAACACTTGCAAGAATGATGGTTATCCTCATCCTAGGAATTGTAGTAAATGTGTGTGCCCAGATGGATTTGTTGGAGATTTATGTAAACGCATTGAATCGACATCAAGTACTTGCAATATAGTAGTTCATAATGCTACAGAACAAAAGAAATTTTTATTTCATAGTGGGAAAAATGATTTTACATATCAATTAAAAGCTTCAAATGATAAATTTATATCAATTACTCTTAAAGATATGGAATCCAAGGATATGACACCATGTTATTCTGGTAGTGGACTTGAAATTAAATATTTGAGATATAAAGGATTAACTGGTCTCTGTTTATGTGGAAAGAATACAAATATAAGACTTACTTCAGAAGGAAATACAATGTTAATTCGATATAAAGGTACAAGCGATGATGATTACTTTGTCTTAAAATACAAAGAAGTACCACGTAAGCAATCTACATCAAAACAACAACAATCTTCAGGAATAATAAGAGTTGGAAAGTCAAAATAATGATATAAGAACATACTTTTATTTTCATCATGTTAATTAGAGAATTGAAAAACCAATCAAAACAAATATAATTAAAAAGCATTTACTTGGATGATTATATGATACCATAGATACAAAAAATATATTCTAGATCATACAGTTTTTATAAATAAATATCTTATCATTTTTAAATGATGATGATTTGATATCATATTGTTGACAAAATTGTCCATTCAGGAAGTAATAATTGTATCAACTATAAATTAAATCAATCAAAAACATAATATCATTTTTAAAATGACAACTTTTTTCTCTATGCATTTATATCCTTTTATGTAGGATAATAATATTTATAAATGTAAGATCAATAATTGTTTTCACTCTATATTTTAAGGGTCCTTTGGTAAAACTTTATTAATCACATTGTAATAATGATGCCTTGTTTCCAGATTTAACATCAAGATATTCATAGAACTTTCCAATCCAATATTGTTTTTATTATTCAGAATATGAAAATAATGTTAAGGAAGAAATTTAAAAAATTGAATCCAATACATGCTTGAAATTTTTATTCCTCTTCAATTGCAATAAATTAACTAATGGTATTTGTATCAGGGATAAAATGACTTTTAATTTTGAATGTTCATATGAAGGAACAATTGCTAATAAGAAAAGGTTCATATGAAGGAACAATTGCTAATAAGAAAAGGATTTAACATCAAGATATACATGGAACTTTCCAATTCAATATTGTTTTTATTATTCAGAATATGAAAATAATGTTGAGGAAGAAATTTAAAAAATTGAATCCAATACATGATTGAAATTTTTATTCCTCTTCAATTGCAATAAATTAACTAATGGTATTTGTATCAAGGATAAAATGACTTTTAATTTTGAATGTTCATATGAAGGAACAATTGCTAATAAGAAAAGAAACAAAGTATTTCCTACAGATGAAATTGGCAACGATTCTATACTTTTACAAAGAATTTTCTTCAGAGTATTAGGAATTGTTTTACATGAATATCAAAATGATAGAGACAACCACATTATTTAGGAGGGAACAATGGTTGCAAATTTTAAAGGAGATATTATTCCAATAATACTTTAAACTATACTACTTTGGGTGTTTCTTATTAACTATTGTTTTATGATTCATTCACTTTCTATAATTGGAACTAATAATAAATATCCTCTTTTTGCAGCAAGAAATGAAAGTTTAGCTCCTTATTATAATAAAATGATGATATCACAAAGTCATGTTTGTTGATTGGAAAGTTTTTAACAAATTGTATTGTGTTAATTTCTGTAGCACTAATAAGAGCCCTTACAAAATTGGCGGTTATTTTCATTCAAAGAATTGTAAAATACGCATTTGTCCAGACGGTTTTACAGAAAGGAGATGTAAAAATATTGAATATAAATCACAAATAATTAATTGGACATTTCAAAAATCAAAGTTCTTGTTGTAAAATACGCATTTGTCCAGATGGTTTTATAGAAAGGAGATGCAAAAATATTGAATATAAATCATAAATAATTAATTGGACATTTCAAAAATCAAAGTTCTTGCTTTATACTGATAAGTTTAATTTCATAAATCAAATAAAAGTTCCAAAATTATAGTAATATTTATGACGCTTCTAGGGATGGGAACAAAAGATGAATCATATGTTATTTTAGAAGAGGTCTTTAAAGAAAATTCAAAGGATGTACAGTTCATACATTCTAAGTAAATCATCAAAATTTATAATTATCCATTAATGAACTCATATTTAAATGAACAAAATACATTTCACTATTAAAACCTGAATGCTAAATGTTTTAACTGTATGATCGTTTATCGCTAATGACTGTTCAGAATCACTCTTAATTTCTTCTATCTAAATCAACAAATGTTCACTGTTCAATATTGGTAATATAATTGGGATTGCTATCTGATTACATATTCAAAGAATTAATTTTTTGCCAAATATTTATATAGCTTCTAATTGAAGAAATATTTTCCAAATGAAAATAAGTTTTTTTCTTCATATTTGTATAACGTTATGTGAAGCATTTTTTGTAAGGGTAAGGTTTTATTTTATTCTTATACTTATTTCTAGGGGGCTTCATATAAGAATAAAAAACCACATTTCAATTGGAAAGCAGTACATTATGGTTCAATATCAAGATTCTCATGGAGATTTCCTATAAGATATTGCGTTGATTTTCCACCTTATGAAGACAATGTTACTAAAGCAATTGATGAATTTGAGTCAAAAACATGTATATCATTTAAAAAGGTTTCAAGTTGTCAAGACTTGGTTGATGGAATACGTTTCAGAATAAAAGTAGCTTCTCAGTTTGGATGTTCATATGATGGGGCAACTAAAGATAATAAAATACATAAAGTATATATTACTGATAATTGTCTTGAAAATCCTGTTCTTATGATTAAATTACTTTTTCAAGTGTTAGGGATAACTTTCCATGAGTATCATAACAACAGAGATTCTTATGTTACTCTACATAATGAAACAGCAGTAATATTCAAATATCCATATTTTCCAGATGAAAGTATTGATTATAGAGTCTTGAATGTTTCTTACGACTTTGGTTCTATGATGCATTCTCCATCTAAAATTGGATTTAATAAAAATTATACCTTTATCACAGCAAATATGAGAAAATTATCACCTTATTATGAAAAGATGATGGGACAATCTTACAAAGTTACCTTCACTGATTGGAAAATAATAAACAAATTTTATTGTAATAATTTCTGTAAAGTTAATTCAGTAACTTGTAAGAATGATGGTTATTCTCATCCAAGGAATTGTAAGAAATGTATTTGTCCAGATGGATACACATGGAAAGATTGTAGAAAGATTAAAGGCAAATTAATAACACATGAAGCAACAAATGTATCTCAGTTCCTACTTCATCATGGGAAAAACAATGTTACATTTAGAATTAAAGCTCCATCCAATAAAATTTTATCACTAAGAGTTATAGTAATGGAATCAAAAGATCAACTACCATGTTATTATGGAAGTGGTATTGAAATAAAATATGCAAAGTATAAAGGTTTAACAGGTCTTTGCTTATGTGGAGTGAATAAAGATGTTAAAGTCATTACAGATAAAAATGAAGGTCTCATACGATATGTAGGTAGAAATGCAAAGTATAAAGGTTTAACAGGTCTTTGCTTATGTGGAGTGAATAAAGATGTTAAAGTTATTACAGATAAAAATGAAGGTCTCATACGATATGTAGGTAGAAGTATTGATGATTTCTTTGTTCTAGAATATAAAATTTTTGGCTGATTTGGGTACAAATTCTAGGAATAAAAAAAAGAATAAGATAAATATTAACATAAAAAATATATATCTTAAATAAATATAATTTCTTTTCATTCAAAGTTTATAGCTTTCTATCGTCCCGAATTAAGCTTTTTCTTCAAATTTATTTAAATAATTCTTCACATCATGAAACAATGAAAATCACAAACATTTTATTTATTGTTTTGCTGCTAGTTATGTTGATTTATTCAAGTTGCTACAGAAAATTTCAAACTGAATGTGTATTGAAGACAGAAAATATGTTGCGTCTTTTGCAAAATGTATGACAAAAAAAATGGAATAGGTAATGTATTGTATTATAAACCAAGCATTGAGCTTTACCTTTGATTTAGAAAGTAATTGATACAACTTTTTTTTTCGAAAAGAGCAAATTTGGCCTTTGTACTCGGTGG
>LM523220.1:37691-57389 GCA_000941615.1 Parastrongyloides trichosuri
AATAATTTTGTAAAAATATTAGATTAAACATACTTAACCTCATTAAACTAAGTGACGCTATGTTTGAAAAATTTGCTTAACAATTTCCATCAAATTTGAAAAGAGAGAGACATTTCAAAGCTTTCACCAAATTAATTAAGGGTATTCTAAAGAATGCCATAATTTTCTTAACTGGAGGATTCAGAATTGTTGAAGATATAGTTTCTAGTATTGAATTTGGAGCAACTGATGGAATTGGTCTAGGAAGGCCAATTACTGAAGAATCATATCTTTCTAAAAAGATTCTTAACAAGAAAGTAACTTCAGTTTTATTAAATTTAGTTGAACCTAAGAGTCTCAATGTATCAGTGATGTGTAATAACAGTTAAATGATCCAGAAAAGTTTAAAATCAATCAAATAATGTAATAGTGATCCTTGCTATGTGATAATGAATACAAGTAATCCTAAAATTGTCGACAAATATTCACAAACAATTCAAGAATGTTGGAAAAATCTTACTACCAATTACAAAGAAGGGGAACCTATTAGTGGTATCCTTTATATTGATAACCAAATCAATCATTTATATTTGGTATAAGAAACAACTGCATTTATTAGTATTAATGATGTATAATTATAAAAGTTATAATAATATTCTTACTTCAAAATTTTTTATATGTTGACTGTCCTATTGAATTATTTCTACATAACTTATCGATGTAAATAAATTTAAAATCATTTCAAAATCATACATTTTCATCAAAAATTTGCACATTTTTGTTAATACGATTACTTGATAGTTGTGTTATAAAAAAATTTAAAGTGTACCTAACATACGAAAATTTTAATCATCAATGCAATTTCATATCAAAAGATAAACAATATTTTTTAATTCTATTTAATAAAAGAGAAATTAAAGTAGTTATTATCAGGAAACTCCTCCTTGAACATTGAACATAAATTTTCTTTATAAAGAGAAACATTTCAATTTCAATATTATTTCTTCATTGTATCAAAGAAATACTTCCATTGTATTTATTTCTTTAAAAATTTCTTTCACCAAATTAAAATTGTTATAGTTGTTCACTCCACTTCTATTATGGTCTTCCAACGAATTCCATCAAACAATGCAATTTCTCCCTCTATTTTGGGGAAAAGTTTCACTTTACCTACCTCTAAAAGAGTTGTTAGAAATAGATTTTTAAAAGTAAGTAATATTTTAATTATTTTTTATTTAGATATTAAACTTTTTTAGGCCGCATTAACTGAAAAAATATGCTTGTATAAGCCAGGTAGCATTGACAATGGAATACCAAATGAACAATTGGTCAATCTTTATGAAAAATGGGGTAACGGCGGCTTTGGTATTATATTAACAGGAAATGTTCAAGTTGATGAGAATAATTTGGAATCTGCTGGTAATGTTATTATTGAGAAACACTTAGATACTCCCAAGAGAAGAGAAATGTTTAAGAAATTGGCTGCAGCTGGTAAGAGTGACGGTGCATTGATGCTAGTTCAATTAGGACATGCCGGAAGACAGACACCTTATGCCATTAATAAGACTCCATATTCTTCAAGTGATATACAATTAGGAGAAGGACCAAAAAAATGGTTGAAATTTGGAAAACCAGTAGCTCTGACAAAAGAAGAAATTAAAACAATGGTTATTGATAAGATGGCATATGCAGCTCAATACTGTTATGAATGTGGATTTGATGGAGTCGAAATTCATGGAGCCCATGGATATTTGTTAGCACAATTTTTATCAAACACAACAAATAAAAGAACAGATGAGTATGGTGGATCTGTTGAAAATAAATCGAAGATAATTATTGAAGTTTACAATGAAATTAGAAGAAGAATCCCTGCTGAGACAGGTTTTGTCGTAGGAATTAAATTGAATTCAGTTGAATTTCAAAATGAAGGATTAAGTACAGATGAAGCTGTTCAGGTAGCAAAAAAAATAGATGAAGTTGGATTTGATTTTATTGAATTAAGTGGTGGTACCTATGAGAAGTGGAATATGGAATCTCCTTCAAGTTCAAAGAGAGAAGGATATTTTGAAGTTTTCTCCAAATCAATTAAAATGAGTGTTGAAAATGCAATGATTATCTTAACCGGAGGATTTAGAACTGTTGAAGGCATGGTTTCTAGTATTGAATTTGGAGCGACTGATGGAATTGGTCTAGGAAGACCTATTACTGGAGAACCAGATCTCCCTAAAAAGATTCTTGACAAGAAAGTAACTTCAGCTTCATTAAATTTACTTGAACCTAAAGGTTTTGATGTATCGTTGATGTGCTGTAGCAGTCAAATGATTCAGATGAGCTCCAAACCAATGAAAGAATGTAATAGTGATCCTTGCAATGGTATAATGGATGCAAGCAATCCAGTAATTGCTGATAAATTTTTACAACAAGTAATGGAGTTTGCAGGAAATTTGATGAAAAATTTTAAAGAAGACGAACCAGTTAGAGGTTTACTTTATGTAGATGATCAAGCATCTCTTATCGATACTGTCAATGAAAATAGCCCAATTTTATAATGGTTCCTTTTAATATTTTTAAGAATAAGTAAATCTTTTTACTTCTAAAAACATTATATTTGTTGAAGCAAAAATCATTTTTTAGGATCATTGATGAAATACTAAAATATAGATGTTGTATTTACAATAACGTTTTAAAAGATTTGTGAATATGTCATAATAGTGTATATACCTGAATGGTAATGATACGTAAATCAATCATTAATTGTATAAAAACTTCTTTTCTATTTAAAGCGTCTTAATAGATTGGTAATAATTTTTTTACTTTTATTATCATTTGTTCGCTTATCATCGCTATAAATTGGAATGAGAAACATTTTTTTTTAGATTATGTACAATTAGTGCCAAGTTTCAATGAAGAAAATCATTTAATTGGAAAAAGACCACCAGATAGAAGACAAGGTGGGAGAAATAGAAGATTTAGACGTCAACAAAGGCTATCGAAGCGGCAATTAACAAATATACAAGATTCAATACAAACACTTCAACAACAAATTTCATTAATTCTAACAACTACTACGGCAACAACGTCAGCTCAAAGTGGATAAAGTCAAAACTAAGTTCTATATTAGGAATCATATATTTAAAATTGTTTATTGACATTTTGTCAATATTAATTTTTAAAATGTTGCAATATAATTAAAATTTTGATTCTAAATCATTAAATAACAAATAAGTATAATATTTTTGAAATTCATATAATTCTTGAAATTCATGCTTTGGCTCAAAGTGGATAAAGTCAAAACTAAGTTCTATATTAGGAATCATATATTTAAAATTGTTTATTGACATTTTGTCAATATTAATTTTTAAAATGTTGCAATATAATTAAAATTTTGATTCTAAATCATTAAATAACAAATAAGTATAATATTTTTGAAATTCATATAATTCTTGAAATTCATGCTTTGTTTATTTAACACAGAAATATTTAAAAATATGAAAAATAAATTTACACAATGGTAGTATAAAAATATGCAATATAAATGTCCGGTAAGATATTAAGAAATAAATAGTACTTTGTATTAATATGGTTTCCAATTTCAAATGTTTCATTTTTATCTTTTTTATCATTATTTCTTTTTATTTTTCATCAGTTAAAAGTGGTGAAGGAAAAACTATGTCTTTAGCTGATAGATATGGCGTGGAGAGCGCAATACCTTTTCCAACTTTGAACGATGAAATTCAGACAATAAGAAAAAGACAAGCTCCAGCAGTAAGAAGAAGATTGAGAAAAATTTCTAGACAACAAAAAAAATTAAAACAACAAGTAAAAAATCTTCAAAGTAATGTTGATTTACTTCAGGAACAAATGAAAGAACTCTTGAATGAGAATGACTACGACAATATACCGTAAAATTTAAATAAATTTGTCATTTTAATTTGAAAATATTCGTTTTAAAATAAAGTAACTCATTACATAAAGCAGTGCTTATTATCATTAGTAAATTAAACTTGAATACCAATATATAGCTTTGAGAATACAAACAAAGATATGTTTTTAAACAAGTCAGTTAAATAACAAAGATTAAATACGTTTCAAATGTGTAATTTTATATAAAAATGTATTTTGGTCATATTTTTTATAAAACAAATAAAATGATTAGAAAGTAAACGATATATTGTGATTATTGAACATCATTTGAAAGATATAAAAAGTGGAGATAAAATTATTATATCATCAATTATTCATTTGTTATTTCACTAACAAATATGGCTTTCTCTTCAATCAAGTGTTTGATAATCTTATTCTTATTAATCACTGTTGTTCAACTACTACCAATTGATAATGGTGGTGATAGTTTAGCTTTAGCTGGTGGAGCTGCTAATGAAAATGCAATTCAGTTAATAGATGGAGGTGAAGAATCTCATGCAATTGTAAAGAGACAAACTGATCAACAAAGAAGACGAAGAAGAAGAAGAAGACGACAACAAGCTAGAAGAAGACAACAACAATTATTAAATTCAATAACAGCTTTACAAACACAAATTACTGCTCTTCAAACCCAAGTTCAAAACGCACTCTCTACAACAGCAGCAGCAGGATAAAATATTTTATATTTTAGAACTTAACTAATTTCATATAATTTTTTTAAACTTTATTTCCTTAGGTATAATTCGTCTGCATTATTTCGTTAGTAAATACCAATAAATTAATTTTAGTAATTTTTATCTAAAATTTATATTTATGTAAACAAATTATGTAAATTTTTAACTTTCAATCACTATTGTTACATAAAAACAAGTGACATATTTTGATAATTCATGGGAATGCAATATAAGCACTATAAAAGTTTCTTTTATATAAAAAAAATTGGTTATATTTCTACACCTAAATATGAATTCGATACACATATCTTTAATAATTATTCTACTTTTTTCTATTAAATAATAAATAAGTATAATATTTTTGAAATCTATATCATTTTCAGAATTCATAAGTTGTTAATATAATACAAAAATATTCTGACTGTTTAAAAAATTAATTTACACAATGTTATTATAAAAATATGTATATAGATGCTCCGTTATGATTATGAGAACTTAATAATATTCGTTTTAATATGATTTATAATTTCAAATAGTTCTTTTTTGTTATGAACTGTTTATTTTTAACCGGCTAAAGGTCGTAAAGGGGATGCCTTTAGTATCTTATATCTTTCTTTATCTTCGAGTGGAGCAATGAGAATTGCTCCCAATTACAATAAAATAAATAAATAACAATGATCAACAAAACCTTTTATTACTTAATCAATTTACAATATAGTTGAAATATAATTATAATATCACACATTATCTAAATAATGCCAGTTCTTTGGCATGTTCTTGGAGTAGTCCCAAGCATAACCAACCGAAGTTGATCTATCCACAACTTACTAGCTAACTACTGAACTTGAACTTGAACCGAACTGCTTTATCTTGTTTATCCTTTCTTTTTATAGTGAATTCTTTATCCGTTATGCCTTTATAAAAGGCGTGAAATTCTTATCTATTGTCTGCTACATTTTGGGTGTGAAGTAAATTTTTATCTCCTGTTTACGAGGTGATAATAAAAAATCTATGACTTTGTCAGATAGATTCGGTATATAGAACTCAATACCTGGACCAAAGTTGAAGAATGAAATTCATAAAATAGAAAGAATACTATTTAATGTTGTTTTACTTCAGAAAGAAATGAAAGAACTCTTTATTGAAAATGATTATGACAACAAACTCTAAAATTAATTTAAATATATTTTTCATTTTAATTTGATAATATTCGTTTTGAAATAAAGTAACTTATTACATAAAGAAATGTTTTTCATCATTAATAAATTAAATTTTGATACTAAAATATAATGTTGAGAATACTAACAAAAATATACTTTTAAACAAATCAGTCAAATAACAAAGATTAACTACGTTTCAAACGTGTACTTTTATATAAAAATGTATTTTGGTCATATTTGTTATAAAATAAATAAAATGATTAGAAAGTAAACAATATGTTGTGGATTATCGAACATTATTTGAAAGATATAAAAAGTGGAGATGAAATTGTTATGACATCAATTATTCATTTGTTAATTCACTAACAAATATGGCTTTCTCCTCAATCAAGTGTTTGATAATCTTATTCTTATTAATCACTGTTGTTCAACTACTACCAATTGATAATGGTGGAGATAGTTTAGCTTTAGCTGGTGGAGCTGCTAATGAAAATGCAATTCAGTTAATAGATGGAGGTGAAGAATCTCATGCAATTGTAAAGAGACAAACTAATCAACAAAGAAGACGAAGAAGAAGAAGACAACGACAAGCTAGAAGAAGACAACAACAATTATTAAATTCAATAACAGCTTTACAAACACAAATTTCTGCTCTTCAAACACAAGTTCAAAATGCACTAACTACAACAACAACAACAGCAGCAGCGGCAGGATAAAATATTTTATATTTTAGAACTTAACTAAGTTCGTATAATTTTTTTAAAATTTATTTCCTTAGGTGTAATTTATCTCCATTATTTCGTTAGTAAATACCAATAAATCATTTTTAATTATTTTTATCTAAAATATACATTTTTATAAAGAAAAAGAGTAAATTTTATATTTTCAGTCACTATTATTCCACAAAAGTGACAAACTTTAATAATTCATAATCACAAAAATGTTTAGTCTGTAAAGAGCTTTGAATATAAAAATAAATAATAATTCATTATGAATATAAGCACGTGCAAATGACAGAAACCCTTTGAACGAATTAAACATAAAGAAAAAATGATTAAATTTTATTTCACAAATATAAAATATAGTTGACAATTATGTGGAAATTATATCATTAGACATTATATTACATTAAATTACAAACTTTTTATCTTCACTACCTTCACATTGATCTTTGTTGTATATCAGTGAGTTAGCTATTTTTCTACAAACAATGTTTTATCCCATTTTGTCTTTAAATCTCTATCAACATCAAGCCAAATATGGGTCTGTCCTTTCAAACATAGGTATGTATAAATAAAATGACGTTGAATATGTTTATGATGTTATTTAAATACTATTAAATAATATACATAATTTGAATATAGGATTGTATTCAAACACTTACTTTTATTTTGAATAGTTACTAAATATCATAATCAAAAGTTCAAACTACTATAAATATTGACAAAACAATGTGGTTAGTAAACTTTAATAAGTATAAATAAAAAAATGTAATGACATTTTTTACATCCCGGCGATGATATTTTCAATATACAAGGGCAAAATATTTATTTTGTTAATTTTAATTTGTCTTACTATTGCCAATGAAAGTAAGGATATTACCATAAATGATAATATTATCGTTGAAAATACTTTTGAATCATCTTATATTAGTGATAGAATTAAAAGGAGAGTTGTAGATAGACTAGCCAGATTAAGACTAGCAAGAAGAAGACGTAAGAGACCATTTTTACGTAGGAGAAATCGAAGAATACAACAAGCTCGACTACAATCAGCTATAGCAAGCATAAATGGTGTTCAAAGTGAATTTCAAACTTTGGTTGGCCGTTAAAAATTATTATTTAAATCAATCTAAAAGTAGGAAATGTCAAAATTGATAAAAAAGATAATAAGTTTTTATTTAATATTGTAAATTATTTAATAAAAATAATGTTATAAAATTCTTTTATTATCAAAGATAAATAAAAAATAAATATTTAAAAAATGCACAATATTTTAATAATAAGTTTAATACTCAATTAGATAAAATGTTAGAAATATTTTTTGAGTCTGTCCTTGTGTCACCAACAATTTTTTTAACATTATCTAGAACCTTTAATACGATTGAATTATTTGCAAGTTGTCGTTCTGGACCATTATCCTCTAAAAAGAAAATATTTGTAACCTTTTTATTTTTAAAGATATTATTGAAGTGTAAATACAAATAAAGAAGAGAAAATTGTCACCTTTTTTATGGCACAATTTTTATAAAAAATATTAAAAACAAAAAAAGTTACATAATTTTTAATACTAATCTCTAAAAACGTGAAAAGTTTACTAACTTTTATTTTCCAATGAAGTTCCGCTTCAGCAGAAAAAAAAACAAACATCATTACATCAAAGATACATCCATATTGAAGATAATTATACCATCAGAAAGTAAAATTTCAAAACTTTTTTTCACCTCAAAATCTCTCCTCTAATATATAGAAAGGATAAACATTTAAACAAAATTTTTAATATTAATCTTATTAACTTTTAATGTGTATATAAAATTTAATTACATTTCAGCTTTAATAACTCCATGGAAATTCAAACAACCTGGAATAGATATAAATTTTATTTTTAGATTTAAAAACTTTAGATTAGTCATTATTATTATTTCAAACCAAATGATATCCTATGGGTTACATATATTAACCATAATAGGATGTGTACCAATAATATTTTGGGAAACATTAATATTGATAGCTTTGGTTAGATACAAAAAATATCATGTTAATTTTAGATTTATACTCATTATTATGACATCCTCTACTTTGTTGTTTTATATAATATGGTTTATTGAGGGAATAATATTTTGTATACTTCCTCCTAATAATGGATATCTGGATGTAAGTAATGAAGTCAAGTATTACCTTATTATTTCTTGTTACCAATTTATGCAAATTTTTGCCGCCATTGAAAGAGCTATCTCAAATAATTTTGATAAAACTTACGAAAATTTTTATTCCAATGTTCCTATACTCGGTATTATGTTTCTATTTGCCTCATCCTTGATTTATATACCACAAAGGTTATATTTTTTATTGACAAGAAATATTAATGGAATCATCCTTTTTGAAGTTACCTTTATTTCATACATTTCATTATTTGTAAGTTTATAAGTAGATATATATCATTTAACTTTTTATAGATACATTACATAACATATAAAAAATTAATGAGTAAGAAGAAAGACTTTGAAATTTTGCAAGAAAATTTATCAACAAAGTATCAAAATTTTGAAAATAAGAATACATACTTCCTTATCAGAAATATCCTTGTAATATTTGCAATAACTAATACTTTAACTAACATNCTTTATATTACAAGAAAGGAAAATCGTATCTTTAAAATTATAAGGGAATTATTTGGTCTTAGGCATAACAGTGTTGAAGCTTACAACAAATATGTTTCATCAGTTGATAGAAATAATCCTACCGGTACAACAGAAACATATTTTAATTTGTATAATGCAATGTGGTAAAAAATGTTAACCAATGAATGTTGGATTCAATTTATTTCTTTCAATTCTTCTCATGATATTTTCTTTATCTATCAAGAATAAATTTGCACCTGGAAGTACATGACCATACTGAATACCGGGATCATCTTTTTTATTCATATAATTCATTCCATTTATAAATCGTTCTGATGGATCACCTAATGTCAAAGGAAATCCAACGTTATACTTAACATAACTTCCTCCATTAGTTTTCATCCCAAAGTATTCATCAAAGTCAAACATTTCGTTGACACCAATAATTGGAATATCAACATGCATTGAAATATCACGAATCTTTGCCAAGTCATACTCTGAACCGACAACAAATGAATTAATAAATGGTTGATAACTTCCATCGTTTCTTTTCAAATTGAGATCAGAAAATTGGTCAAAATTATCTTTAACATTCAAGTTATAATTATTGACACCAGACAAAGCATAACCAAATCCCCATGAATCCGATCTATCACCGATAATACCCATTGATAACGTTTGAATGAAAGGATTAAAATGTGAATTACCGGTAAAAAATGATGTTTGACCAGGTAATCTTACATCAGGGACAACCTGTGGTTTATTACTAATTTTACTTCCTGCTATCCTTAAATCTGGTAAATAAGGACCACTCCTTTCATCGGTTGCACCTGTTGGTAACATTAATAGACCTAATCCTCTATGTCTTTTGTTTCCATAAATAGATGGAGAATTAATGATTAACGAGATAGTAATTATATAACTTTTAACATTCTGTCCCATTTAATAAATTGACAATTGAAAATATACAAATATGAATATTTTATGTTGGGAATGAATGATAAAAGTTGATTATAAGATATCGATATGGATTATTTGTCTTATATATGATATTTTAATTATCACAATAAATCATGTATCATTATGATGTCATTTTCTTAAGATTAATGTATATCAGTCTGACAGGATGGCTTGTTATAAACAAAATACAATTTAAAAGGTGAATTAAAATTTTTTATATAATGTTTTATCTTTGATTATATCATTTCTTTCCATCAATAAATATTTAATAAAAGTATTGTAATTTTTATCTATTCAAATGTTAAAATATTAGAAAAAAATTAAATTTTTATTTGTATTAAATATTCTAAAAAATTTCTATTATTATTGTGATTATTATTAAAAGAACACATATGATTAGTCATACATATTATAATAGAAAGGTTAACAACAGGTAGAACGAAAAGGGATTAGTAATAATGTTAATCATTTCATTATCAGTAATTTTTTTTTTGATGATCACATTTAAAGTAATTGTCAAAAAATTTTACTTCACCTGGAAGAATTTTTAAATGAAATGATTATGACTAAACAATTTTTGACTAAAAGCAAAAGTTCAATTTTAATAAATAATAATGATAACAAAAGGACATTTTTTTTNTTTTTTTTCAAATGAAAAGAATAGATACATGGAAATTTGACATTTTAAATAATGAGATGAGAAGATAATGTTAGAAATATTGGCTTTAAGGAAAAATTTAGTTATGCATAAAAATATCATTACTAGAAAGGAAGAGTAACTATGTTTTATTAGACAAGGGTATTGGGTACAAAGTCGTAACACTAAATATTTTGGGATAAATATATATAACATCTATTATTTTTGTTTTTCCAATGCCACAATGATACAAATAAATTGTGCATTTAAAAATATAAATATATTCTCAGTGACAGCTTTATAATATATTTAAAAAAATGGATTAAAAACTTTTATTAATAAAATACTATTGTTTAAAAATCACTTTTTTTCACATGAATTTAATAGAATAAAAACTTTTGTTCTTTGAGATAACAAATTTTTATCTATTTATTAAAAGGTCCATTCAATATAAAAATAGGTACTTTTTAAAAGGTTACATACTTTGTCTTATCTAATAATTAAATATTTACTAAGGAATCCATTTTGATTATTAATAAAATTTAAATGTAAATAATGTTATTGTTAATTTGAACTATAAAAAATTTTATTTATTGTGTAGTTTTTGTTGTAAAAAACCATCAAGTTAAATATGAATTTTTAAATTTACTTCTCATTCATCATTTGATTACTTCTGTTTGAGGAATGATGGTAATTATGGTTTTATTTTCTAAATTTTGTTATTTTTACATTAAGTGACAAATAGAAATATCCTTGAAATTTGTTTTTTCAAATAATAAAATACTTTTTTTTCAATATAAAGATGATATATTTTATACAATTTTCATCTACATTTTCTAAATAACCTTTTTATCTTTTTATAAAATTTTGTTGTTATATAACCAGATGATTATATTTACATATACTGTTCAAAGAGATAATAAAAGTAATTTTAATTAAGTTTAGAGCACTTGTTCAAAATTATTTCTCTGCTTTCTCGTAATTTAACCTATACCCTTGTAAATTTGCTCACTAAAACAAAACAATGACTAACTTGAATTTAATTATTTTGAAACTAAAATAACAATTATGAATCACGAATAAAAAATCTGAACAATCAAAAATATAATTTATCCTACTTGTAATAATGTTTTTTTTCAATTATCACCATAATCACTCTACATTATCTTTTTTTAAATATTATTAAATTTTTATTTATGAATTATACAAATGTATATAAATGGTTATCAAAAGTATTATTACTATTAAAAGAAAACCTTTAGGTATTTATAAATTATAAATTGTTTACTCTTTATATTTTCATTTTAATAGTTGAAATATTTCACTTACAAAATAATGATATATTTAGAAGAAAAAGGTTATCTTATAATTTAATTTATTAGATAACGCACCATTTTTGAAAATTAATATCTTTTATATTTATTTAACCTTTCAATAATTAATTATATTTTCTCTCTCTCTTTTTATAGCAATGAACCAAGAGACATTCAATGAAAAGTATGGAAGAAATCACGATGATAAAGATATCAAAAAATTAATAACAAAAAAAAGAATAATCATTGAAGCTAAACATTTTGTAAAAACACTTCCAGATAGATTCTTATCATTAGTACCAATCTCAAGATGGCTTCCCAAATATAAAATAAAAGAGGATCTACATAGTGATGTAGTTGCTGGTATAACAAGTGGTATAATGGCTGTCCCACAAAGTATGGCATACAGTTCATTAGCTGGAGTCCCCCCAATATACGGTTTATATTCAACTTTCTTTGCTGCAATCATTTACATGATATTTGGTACCTCCAAACATTTAGGTATTGGTGTCTTTGCCGTTGTCTCCATGATGACAGGGTCTATCACCTTAAAGTATTCCAATGGAGATGATGAAAATAACCATATTGATACACTTGAGCTTATTAGTACTATCGCCTTCACTGTTGGTGTGATACAATTAGTAATGGGATTATTAAGGTTAAATTTTATTGCAACATACATGTCTGATGCTCTAATTTCTGGTTTCACAACAGGATCAGCGTGTCACGTATTCATGTCACAGTTAAGTAAAATTTTTGGTTATAAAATACCCAAATACTCCGATGCTGGTATGCTTATTTTTATGCTAAAAGATATAATAATAAATTTGCCCAAAACAAATTTAATAAACTTAGGTTTAGCAATTAGTGGTATTGTTTTCCTTTCAATTGGGAAGGAAGTGATATCACCAAGAGTTAAAAAATATACAAATATACCTATTCCATTTGAATTGATCCTGGTTATTGTGACAACAATCTTATCAAGTGTCCTTCAATTTAAGGATAAATATCATATAGCAATTGTTGATCATATCCCACAATCCTTTCCAAAACCAAAACTTCCAAACTTTTCTTTTGTACCTCTAGTCTTTAGTGATTGTATATCCATTGCAATTGTCTGTTACATCCTGGTGATTTCAATGTCAAAATTATTTGCTAGAAAACATAAATATCATATAGATTCACGACAAGAATTGTATGCTTGTAGTTTCATGTCCCTTCTTACCTCAATATTTCCCGTTTATCCTACTGGAGCCTCATTGTCTAGATCTTCTGTTTTGGAGATGACAGGTGTAAAGACACAGTTGAATATTATCTTCTCAACATCACTCCTTCTTGTTGTAATATTGTGGTTGGGTAAATTTTTGGAGCCTTTACCGATGTGCATTTTGTCAGCTATTGTCGTGGTGGGACTTAAAACATTATTCTTACAATTTTTTGATTTGAAAAGGTTATGGAAAATTAATAAGTTTGACTTTGTAAGTCTATTAATATATATCATTTATTTTAATAATTTTTAGGCTATTTGGATAGTAGCATTTTTAGCAACTGTCCTTGGAACAGTGACTCTTGGATTAATTGTCTCATTAGGTTTTGTCGTCCTAACAATTGTAATAAGGGAACAAATAATAAATGTAACAGAACTAGGATCAGATGGTTCAGGAATATATTTTAAACCTATTGACACTTACAATAAACTAGAAGTTGCAAAAGAAAATTTATCAATATTTAAATTTGAATATCCCTTACATTTCGCCAATACTCCATCCTTCATTGAAAAGATGATTGAAAAATTTGAAGAAATAAACAAAAAGAAAATTAATATGTTTCCAATTGATATATCAATAAATAATGTCGAAATAAATAGTAACAAAAGTGATAGCTATAGAAGTGAGAAGGGAATAACATTATCATATTTTGTTATATTAGATTGTTCCTCAATAAGTTATATTGATACGATGGGGATTGATGGATTGAAGAAAATTGAAGAAGAAGGGAAAAACTATGATATCAAAGTGTTGTTTTGTAATTTTAATGATGAGATAATAAGTCTATTGGATAAAATTGATGAGAATATTATTAATAAGAAGAACATTTTCCCATCAATTCAGGATGCCTTGATTTTTATTGATGAAAATTAACTTTTATTTTTGTACATAATCTTTATTGTTATTTAATAAAGGGTTCTATATAGAATATGTCAGGGAATATCGTTTCCCTCATTATTACGTTTGATGTTAAAAGATTAATTTCATGAGAAAGTTTAATAAGGAACAAATGTAGTCACCTTAAAGAAATGTATTGAGGATCATACTTGAATACCTTGTAACTATAATAGCATGTGGAGATGTTTATAAATGAATGTCAAATAAGTCATATCTCCTGTTGAGGTTTAATTAATTATATAACCTTAAACATCTAACCATCAATATGAAAAATGAGGGAAAGTTAATTATCTTTTGATAGTTAACATATATAAATAGAAAATTTATTATAATTGTTTCATTATTCTTCTATTTATATTAATCATATAATGTATTTAATTTATTTACTAATTGCTTTATCAATTAAATACCTAGAAGGACGATTTATTTATGAAGATTTTATAGTTAGAAAATGTTGCTCCGATGAATATAAGGAATGTTGTATGGAGAGTTTAATAAATAAAAAGGAATTAAATTGTAATGGTATTAGTAACGTTAATCGTGCTTTAATTGAAGATTGTTTACATAGACAATTATTTTCTAATGAAGAGGAATCATTAAAATTTATGGATTCTAGTTGCTGCAATGTTTTTCAAGAAAATATGTTTGATCCTGATGACGTATGTTATTATTCGTGTATTGATGCAACCCAGAAATATTTCCTTTCAAATGCAGAGAAATGGAGATCAATAAAAAATTGTATGAAAAAGAATCTCCCTGTCAGATGTTTCAATAAATGTGTCAATTGGTCAGGAAAGAATGGGTATAACAAATTTATTTACGAAGATCATTGCAAATGGAGTGACAAATTAAAATCTGGTTATGTACATCTTGGAAGAGAGTTGGAATCAAAAAAATAAAAGCCTTGTTGGAGAGAACACAAAATATATTTACCCAAATAATTAACGTGCAAAATGTTATTAATAATTTTTTTGTTATTTATTTTACAATAATATTACAATAACTATATATAAAAATTAAGAGTCGCATGTTAATCACAACCCGCTATAACTACAGGGATAAAAATAATAATTTTTTTNTTTTTTTATACAATTAATGTTTTAATCTAATAAACTTTGTGTATCACCATCATTATCTTTTTTATCATTTTTTTTATCCTTACTCTCCTTCCTTCTAACTATCTCTTCTTGACCGGTATTTGTATTTACATGACTTGTCGTTGCTGTAGAATCACCAGGTTCTGTTCTTGAAACCAATTCATACTCTTTTTGTTTTCTTTTTCTTGTTGGAGCTACAGCACCACGACTATATACATGTGCTAAAGCATGTCTTAACTCTCTTAAAGAGACGACTCCAACAAGTCTACCATGGTGTGTTACGTAGGAATGATTTAAACCAAGAAGTGAAAACAATGTATGTACTTTGTACAATGATGTTCCAAGAACCATTTGAAATGGTGCTGGATCTATTGCTATCTCCTCCAAATCTATTGGTTTTCTCAATTGAAGTAATCTATCAACAATATTTAATCCTGTTGATGCTTCTGACTCATTTTGTTGCCTCCTTATCAATGGGGCTAATGGTGATCTAACTCCATGAGAATTATCATTATGAAGAGGAGAGATTGATAATAAATGGGATCCATTTAATGATCTATCATTTAATACATTATTTGGTGTACTTGAATTTCTTCTGTATGCCCCAAATATTTCTGAAGCAGTCTTTGATTTTCTTTTCTCATTTCCAACTGATTGTTCATAACCACAGTGAGTATTGATAAGGAAGATAAGATATTTTCTTGAAACAGATCCAAGAAGAATCTTATTCTCTGTATCCGTTACCAAAGGATAGGAACGTAGATGAGGTGTCTCACGTAATATTTCTCTCAACTGTCCATATGTTGTTGACCTTGTTATTGAAACAACATCTTTAATCATAATTTTATCAATTTTCATTGTATGAACAGAAATTCTGGATGGTGGAAGTTCAGCTAAATGTGGATATTTCTTAATAATAATAATAGATTCATAAATTGATGGTTGAAGGAATGATGAAATAGCATTACCAACCATAAGAGCAATCAAAACTGGAAGTAATGGTGATAATTGTCCTGTTGTCTCACATACAATAACAGCAATTGACAATGAATGAGTAACAGATCCTGTATATGCAGCAGCACCAACAACAGCATATAATCCAGGATAAATTTGTGGTGCATCAGGTCCTCTGATACCTTCAGGGAAGAGAAGTGCCATTAATTCTCCAATAATTCTACCTCCACATGCTCCTATAACGAAACTTGGAACAAAGATACCGGCGGGAAGAGCAGTTGTAATACATATTGCAACAATTAAATAATTAACAATCAAGTAGCTTAATAATGTTTGTATGATACTTGGCGTTGTATCATATGTTGAATCACTACTAGGAGTGAATGTTTCATGGCCTATCCAACGATTAATAATATCCAAATTACATCCTCTATCAGTTCCATTATATGAGACTGTCATTGTACAATTAGAGATGAAATCAGCAAGAGTCTCTCGGAATGATAATTTTCCAGAAATTAAGCTACCAAAACCTTCAGGGTAAGTTATTAATCCAACAATTATTGCCATAAAAATTGTAAATTTCAGATTATTATCACCAAATATTTGTTTAAAAATCTTATTTTTCATCTTGAAGACACAAATTTGTCTATTAATGTAAACAAAGAGTGCACCAAAAACTCCAGAGATAACCCCAATTAAAGCAAATACTGGTAATTCTTCAACAAGGAAAACTTCATTAGGAAAATATGTTTGATAGTATGCAGTGATAGTTCCAGCTATATGTGGTGGAATGATAGCAGCATTAGCGAAACGGAAAACTAAAGCACTACATGTTGTTGCAAAGAAGGCTCTCCAATAATTTTTGACAGCAAAATATTTGTGTGTTGACTCAATACCATATAATACAGCACCGGCTGGAGCACTGAAAGTACAAGCGATACCTACAGCACAACCAGAGGAGAGAATTTCTATTTTTCTACCTTCAAAATTATCATAAAATCCAATTGATTTCAGGGCATATGTACATTTCATCAGGAGTGTTCCAACAATTGCTCCCATATGTACGAAGGGACCTTCCTTACCAACAGGAAAACCACTTCCTAATGTAAAAAGGAGACCAATCGTTTTAGCGATCAAGGTTTTGAAGGTTAAATAATTGGGTAAATCAAAACCATTCATAATAACTTTAACTTCGGGAATACCTGATCCAATAGCCTGTTTTGAGATGTAATGACAAGAGAGTGCAGCAATTGTAATTAGGGCTGTTATGTAAAAGATCCAGGAGAAGAAGGCTAGAGATGTGTCATGGGAGAGAGCTGCATCATAAATCATAATCTTCACTAGAAGTGTTAATGATGGTTATTTTTAAATTTTAAATAAAATATATAACTTACAGTGTAACAAATATTCAATACCAACATCAAGTGCAATGGAGAGAATTGCTGTTATGATTCCAAGCATACCGGAGATACCCCAATCTTCAATAAAGAAGTTGAATATATTTGTACGATGTCCTGAAATGAAGGAACCATTAGAATTGATAAAAGCAGTATAATAAGAAAACATACTTTGAAAAAATTGTTTCCAAGTTTCGGAATGGTTTCTTCTCCCATAGTCAACGCTATCTTCATCTTCATTAAATTTATCATTATCATCCTCAATATCAACAATTATATTATTTTTGTCACCATTCTCATGAGGAATAACTGAATTTGAGTTCTTTAACTCTTCTGATCTAACCCGGTTAACTTGAAATCTTGAATGTTCATTATCATCAGTAGAAGTTGGCATTAAAGGTTCATCCATTACTAAAAAAATCATCATTAGACAATGTATGTATTTTGTTTTTTCCTTTTTTTATTATTGTAATGAAGAAGAAAATATGGTAATCAATTATAAAAAATATCTCAATTAGGGAGTAAGAAATACATAAATTATTATTATTTGAAAACAAATTTAATATTAAAACAATGCAAAAAAAAAATGTTAGCTGTTAAGGAAAAAGTATAGGAAGAAGTAGGATTAAACATGCTATTAATCATTAAATTGGTAATATAAATTATCCTTTAATTATAAATATAATTTGTTATCAAACATTCGACATCAAAAATAGGTTATTTTTTTAATTGAAGTTTACTATAAATAACTTTATTTAACTTGTTTTTGTAAAAAAATTAAGATTATACATGTGTATGTATATATGGGGAGGAAAGTACAATGTCTTTAATAAGTAATGACATATCTTTACCAGTAATTAAGGTGATTAGGTGGTACTGCTGATGAAAAGTATTTTTTTGTATTATGATTTTTTTAAAGAATATTACTTATATAAATATTGGTTGAAATAACAAATTAAGGCATTTAAAATTTTTTATGTTATAGTGAATAATTATAAAAAAATACAATATTTTTTACTAATTGAATATGTTTTGTAGACTATAAAAATTTAAATTAAAAAATACATTAATGTTTATAAGATAGGAAGTCTTTAATATTATTACGTTAATTTTATTAACACAAAAAATGTTATGTCTTATGAAACGAATGATATGTTTTAATAATAAAAATTATACTCTTTTTCAGAATATATATATATATATGTAATTTCATTTTACTATCCTCTTTTCGAAGAAAAATCAATTTTAAGAAGGAGGAGAATGGCGCGATTTTGTAGTGGTGAATAATTTTTTTTCCTGAATTTACCATATTTATAAATATGTCTATATGATAAAATATAGCACATTGTGAATATATATATTTATATTTTCTTTGGTATTAAAGGGGAAAGATATATATTTAACAAAAAGTTTTTTTTGTGAATTTAAATGGGGAGAAAAGTATATATTTATTTATAGGTTGTAAATAACCTTGAAATATTATTACAAAAAAAGGAAGGAGAGAACGAAGTATGAAAAGTTAAAATGATAGATAAAATAAAAAGTTTGTGTTTTAAGAATTTTGCACTGAAAGTACCATTTTATGTGTAGATATTTGGGTTTAAACTTCCATTTTAATAATATTATTTTTGCTTTAAATGATATGATAGATAAATGTATATGTGTTTTGTTTGGGCAAATTGATATTGTTAAATATAAAAATAAACTATAAAAGAAGAAAGGGAAGGAAGAGAATAAATTATAAAATGGACTTTTTTGTAATTATCATTTTAATATCACATATATATATATAGTTTTTATATGCACCGAGACAAAATTAGTTTACACCGGAATGACGGGAAATTTTTAAACTTTTAACCTTCATTTTTGATATATGGAAATTTACGATTAAATATATTAAAACTTAATGAACCACTTTTTTTATCATATTTCTTTGGTATATGGTATTACTAAAAAGGAAGTGGAAATTAAAACATTTTTATGTAATACTTTTCTTATTTGCATAAATAAACATGTTTTATGATTATGATTGTCTAAAAAAGGGTCCTGTAAGTTGTCATTTTTTATGTCTTATATTGTTATATCTAAATTTAACAGT
>LM523220.1:61129-75986 GCA_000941615.1 Parastrongyloides trichosuri
AGGAGCAAAATCAGGTGTTAACCTTTCAAATTTGAAACCATCAGGAAGTGCAGTAGGTTGCTCGATACAGTTTTTGTAATTTTCTCCATTTATATAAAACAAAACAACTTGATCATCCAATGTCTTATATTTGTATGGTGATTTTTCATAGAACAATTCTCTGAAACCTTTCATAAAAATATTTGATGCAATAACGCAAAATGTATCTTCACCAGAATCAAAGAATTGTTGAACTTCATTATATAGTAATCTAGATGCTTCATAACCAAATTCATCATTATTTTTATCATCCTCGATTTGAACTATAAGGTAATGCTTACCATGTTTCATGAATATTGATAACAGCATATGCATAAGTAGTGTCATTAAATATCTTCCATCCATAAACTTTGGTTGTTGGAGACCACTTAAAAAATTCAGATTTTATACAAAAATAGATATTCAAAAATTTTGGAAAACCACGTTTTCTGTACTCTGGATAGGTGTATTGATGTGCAAGGAAACCAAAACCATCATTGTAATAAAAACTTACCACATTATTGGACAACATCTCAATGATACCAACACTAGGAAATTGTTTTAATCTGTTACCAGCCAATATAACATCTTCTGGTGCTGCATATAATGATTGATCCATCATTGTAGGAGCAAAATCAGGTGTTAACCTTTCAAATTTGAAACCATCAGGAAGTGCAGTAGGTTGCTCGATACAGTTCTTATAATTTTCTTCATTTATATAAAACAAAACAACTTGCTCATCCAATGTCTTATACTTGTATGGTGATTTTTCATAAAACAATTCTCTGAAACCTTTCATAAAAATATTTGATGCAATAACGCAAAATGTATCTTCACCAGAATCAAAGAATTGTTGAACTTCATTATATAGTAATCTAGATGCTTCATAACCAAATTCATCATTATTTTTATCATCCTCGATTTGAACTATAAGGTAATGCTTACCATGTTCATGAATATTGATAACAGCATATGCATAAGTAGTGTCATTAAATATCTTCCATCCATAAACTTTGGTTGTTGGAGACCACTTAAAAAATTCAGATTTTATACAAAAATAGATATTCAAAAATTTTGGATTTCCTTCGATAGATTGAAGAATATTATCATAGTCCTTTGGTGTAATGGGTTCAATCAGCATTTCAATCTCTAGTAAAAATAAGAAAAATTTAAAATGATATTAAAATTAACAAACTTACATTTCTACAATCTGATAAGCGTCCTTGAAGTATATCTATAAATGATTGATTACGAATAAATGAAAGAGAACTAACAAATTTATTCAAACGTATGTATAATAAATGTATATGAAAGTAGGTTAAAAACTACCCAAATCACATTTAAGACTTAATTATTGCCACTTACAAGGGCTTATTAAATACAATTAGATACAAATTAAATACAAAATTAAAACACAAAATATATTAATAAAATTATCCCAACTAATGTTGCTGCAACATATGCTAAAATCGTCGTAGCAATCATATAGTGAATAAGCTGCCTCCTTACATCCTTGATGTGTGACTCTAATTCCTTTTCTTTAGGTGATTGAGTCCGATCCAAAGTTATATTGTCTCCAACATTAGCAGTAGTTCCTTCAAATTTTATTAGCTTATCTGCATCATACTCTGCTGTTTCTTCTAGAAGTAGTGGGGCTTCTTTTGATGAACTTGTGCCCTTCTTACAACTTCCAACATCGCTTTTATCTGGTATATCATCGGGAGTGATAACAGACTCCTTATCCACAGTAGATTTTCCTTCATCAGTGTCCTTAGCAGCTTTTCCAACAATCCTTTTGGCAGCACTTTTATTATCATTCACATCAACTATCAGCATAGACAAATTGTTTTTGGGCATAACAGCCTTATCGCAATAAGTTGATGTGACTGCTGATACGGTTCCATCTGTGTTGACTTCACTATCAGCTAATTGACTTGACTGGTTACCACTCATAAAGAAAAAAAAAGTGTTATAACAACACATAAACCCACCATTTAAATACTTGTAATAATATTCAAAAATGACACCTATCGAAAAAATTTGAATTTTCCCAGCATTATAAAGAATCCAACAAATCATCAACCAAATTATGTTCTTTTCTGCCAATATGAACCACAAAATGGATTACGAGTATATCATATATCCATATGATAACTTAACACATGACGTTGTACTGATAGCAGAGGACATCACAAAAGCGGTAACAACACAATCTCTGATATTGGCAACACAATGGTTAAATTTATTTGACGCGGATTACCGGTTGGAATTTCGTAACTATAATACATTTGAGAGACTCTTCATTTATACGGATTTGAAATATGATGTGATCAACTGTATTATTACCTTTCTTCATGAGAGAAAGATAATCTACAATGGGTGTGAAGAGATGGCTGAAGTAATTAATGTTGCTGAAAGATTTTCATTAACAAAGTAAGCTTGGTAATAATTTTTTGTATCTTTAAATAATATCTTTTTTTAGACTTGTTAAGAGCTGCCTAATGCATATTCACACAATTAGTATGAAGAATAATAAGTACCTTTTTTGGGGATGGAAACTTGGAAAGAGGTACAATGATCAAAATAGAATTATAATATGGAGGAAAATCTTGTATGTAACGCCGAAAGAATATAAGAATGATAAAGAATTAATGGATGGATTTTTGGAATTGGATTATCAAGATTTGATTACATTTCTAAGGGATTCCCGTCTCAATGTATGGAGTGAAAGAGAAGTTCTGGAGATGGGACTATTTTGGTATAAGCATAATGAAAAAAGATATGATTTGGAATATAAGATTTTTTTGGATGATTTATTTAAATGTTTCAAAATTAACCTTCGTACAGAGAGGGATTTTTTTGAAGAGTTAATTGCCAAGTACTATCCAGAAATGGATAAAGTTCAGTTTACCTATCTTGAAGTAGACAAACTACGTTGCCCAAGGGACGTCATGGTACAAGTTGGTGGTGTAAGTGCAAATGGATTGTACAGTCGACTACAAATGTTTGATACAAGGAAAGGATCTTGGATTTATATCAGAGGAATCAATTTACCCCAAGGGATTGCTAATTTTGCTTCAGTGGTAAAAAATTCTAAGATCTACATTTGTGGTGGATCTAAGGATGATATAATTTTGAATGATGTATACGAACTTGATATGAACACTTTGATATGGAGTAGGAAGTCAAGTATGCATTATCCAAGAACATTCCATCAACTTATTGTCTATAATGGTGAGATTTATGCTATTGGTGGTAAAACATCTGTTGTTGCTCAAACTAGATTGGCATCATTTGAGAAGTATAATCCTGAAAAAAATATTTGGACCGTTCTGAAGCCAATGCCGGTATCAAGATCAGACTTTGGAGCTGTTGTTGTAAAGGATAATCTTATTGTATCTGGTGGTTTCAATGGAGAGGAGATATTGTTTACTTCGAACGTCTACAACTTTACAACTGAAGAGTGGAAAGATGGGCCAGTTATGGGAATTCCTAGGAAAGGACATGCTCTAGTCTTATGGGGTGACGATAAAATTGTAGCCATAGGTGGAAATTTCCTTAGGAATCGTTTAGTATCCTGTGAAGCAACAACACTTGATGGATCTTATTTTGAAGAAATTGAATCACTGGCTATTGGAAGATCAAACTTTGCAGTTGCGGTATACAGAGGAAAAATTTACGTTTGTGGAGGATTTACTCATTTTTAAAATAATTTTAATACGGGACTTCTTAATTAATAAACATTAATTAAGCGCAATTATAGTACCGTTTTTATTATTAAAAAGTCCTAAAAATAACTTTTTTTTAATTAAAAGAATTAATTTTAGAGTTAGATCATTATTCAAAGGAATGTTGTATATGAGATCACTTTACTCTTAGTTTATATACATTTACCGACTAGTATCACGTGATAGTTATTTATTTTAAAATTTATAATGTATCTTTATATTTTACGTTATATTAATCACATTTTTTAGGTAAAAAATAAACAAGCACGAAAGGATCGCTTTTGTATGTGTCGAAATCGTCAAATATAGTTACCTTATCATTTTCCACAAAACTTTTTAACAATTCTATGGTATTATCTATATTGATAAGGAAATGCAACCCATATAAATGTCCTTATTTAAATTTTTTCTTTTAACAATTTTAGCAACACATTATGAATTCATTAGTACTTTCACTACTTATTCTTGGAAGTATTCTCCATTCGACGCATAATTTAAAGATTCTCATATATGCTCCAATGATATCACATAGTCATGTTAATTTTGATGGAAAAATAGCAGATATTCTTGTTCGAGCTGGACATAATATCACATTCTTATCACCTCAATTAGGTCCACTGGAATATACTAATGCGACCAAATTGGCAAAAGTTATTACTGTTAAACCAGATATAATTGTTAGTGAAAAAGTTTTAAAAAGCCAAAAAATACAAAATTCGTGGAAAATGGAGGACGATGCCATAGGAGGCTTTCAATTGCTTTCCGAATTATCCGATTTATTTTATAGATCCTGTGAACGTAGGTTGTTTACTAGTAAACACTATCATAAATTTTTATAGACTTGTTAAATCAAGATGAATTAACAAGTCAAATGAGAGAATCAAAATTCGATGTCATTGTTACTGAGTATATGACAGTCTGTTCATCAGGATTAGCTGATTTTTATAAAATACCAGCTATGATACTAACGTCAGCAATGACATTAAACGATGTTACTTATCCATTGATAGGCTTGAATTTTCCTTCAAGTTATGTACCAGGAGCATTTGTGTCATTTACCGATAAAATGAGTTATACAGAAAGGCTTCTCAATACAATGCTTTATGGTTTTACAAATTTTTATTTGAATAATATTCTCTACATAAAGTACGAAGAATTGTATCAAAAGAAAGGTGGATTTAGTTTTGAAGAATGTAAAAACAAAATTGGTGCCATTTTTATTAATACCCTTCCATGGGTAGATTTCCCATTTCCAATAACAACAAAAGTTCATTTTATTGGTGGATCAGCAATACCAGTGCCTAAAAAATTAACAAAGGAATGGGATGATATCTTATCAAGGAGAAANACAAACATTTTAATATCATTTGGCACTGTAGCTGAAGCTTACAAGATGCCTGAGGACTTTAAGAAGGGGATAATTAATACGATGAAAAACTTTCCTGATATCACTTTTATATGGAAATATGAAAAAGAACTAGAAACTTTACCATTGCCATTATCAGAAAATGTTATATTATTAAAATGGATTCCACAAGTAGATTTATTAAATGATAAGAGAATAAATATATTTATCACACATGGAGGTATGAATAGTATTACAGAAGCTGTTTCTCTTGGCAAAGTAACTATAGCTATACCTGTATTTGGAGATCAAATGAGAAATGCTAAAATGGTAGAAAGATTAAATGTTTCAATAACATTCCAAAAAAAAGATTTAGACAATTCTGATTTATTATCAGGTAAAATTAAATACTTGTTAAATAATTATGAAGTCTATTCAAAGAATGCTGAAAGACAAAAGAATTTGATGAAAGATAGACCATTTAAAGCAGATGAAACTTTGATTAGAATAACTGAGTTTGTTGGTAAACATGGTCCTATTCCTGAGATGTCACTTCATTCAGAAGATATGAACTTTTTTGTCTTTTACAATTTAGATATCTATATACCTCTTCTTTTAGTATTAATATCAATGGTTATCCTTTCAATTTTATGCATAAGATGGGTTGTTATGAAAATTTTCTTTAATAATAATGTTGAAAAATTTAAAAATGATTAGTAATTTTATAAAATAAAAATTAGAAACTAATTATTATCTTAGAGTGAAAATTACTGGAATGTCTTTGTTAGGTGATTGTACTACAAGTGGTGTATGCTTGACATAATCGAAAGATTTCTTTGATGATAATTTATATCTTCTTATCAACCATGAAAGAGTAACTATAATTTCATTCATAGCAAATCTTTGTCCAATACAATTTCTTGGACCTGCACTAAAAGGAGTAAAGTCGTATGCATGTCTTTTTGCTACATTTTCAGGTAAAAATCTTTCAGGATCGAATTTGTAAGGATCAGGATAAATATTTGGATTAAAATTCAAGTATTGAGCTGATATTGTAAAGTTTATACCTTTAGGCAAGGTATAACCACAGATATCCATTTCACAAGTTAAATCCCTAGCAATAAATGGAATTATCGGATGTCTTCTAAGTGTTTCTTTTACAACCATATCCATATATTTCAATTTATTGATATCTTCACTCATGACAGCTCTATCTTCATCTCCAAGGACGTCAATAATTTCATCATAGAGTTTATTTTGTACCTCTTCATGGCAAGCTATCGAAAACCATAGGAAAGCATTTAAACTCGCGGTTGTATCATGTCCAGCAAACATGAATGTTTCAACTTCTTCTCTCAAATCCTCTTCATTCCATTTGTTTTCATTTTTCAGTTGCAACAAATTTGATAAGAATGTATTATCACTAGTTTTAAAACCATTTTGTTCAAATTCCTCTGTCTTTTTTTTAATAATATTTTGAGTAAATCCTTTCATTAATTCTACTGTTCTATCTATTTCATATCCATGACCAAACAAATAATAATATGGCGTTATTTTGTTTAAAGGATTATTGACAACCTGTATTAATAATTTTGAATATCTATTTACCGCATTAAGGTACTCATTATTATGATTTTCTAAAGCATTTACTTTTACCCCCATTGCGGCTTCTAAAAATATTGAATTTATAGATTATTCTTATTTTTGTTTGATATGGAAATGCAGAATGTTAAAAATATTTTCCAAAAAATTAACTTACCACAAATAATATCAAGTGTAATTCTTTTGGCAAACATGAAGACATCAATTTCTTCACCTGAGACAGCGTACTTTTTAAGATAGTTGACCATATTTTTAGATTCATTATTATAAGTAGCAAAATATTTTTTCAACATATTAAAATGAAATGTTGGTGTTAGTAATCTTCTTCTTTCCTTCCATTTCTTTCCATTAGAAGTTAACAATCCATATCCTAGCCATGGTGTAATAATTTCATAATCTTTGCTTTTATTTATTTCAATGGAACTATCATAAATAGCCTTACATGCTTCCGTTGTCAATGGATGAATTTCCAATGTTTCTCCTATCCAAAACCTTATAAATGGTTTCCCTTCCTTCATAACTGCTTGTACTATTTTTGTAATATTTTCTATAGACTTATGTCTTTCTCCAAGAAATAAGTTAGCATTTCCAAATATTGGATACCCTTTAGGACCAGGAATTTTTTCAGCTAATTCAATTCTTCTTTTCCTTTCATTGTACCATATTAAAATATCATTTATATTTCGTAGAAAATATAACGACAACAATAAAATTATTATTGATAATACAATTATTCCAACGATCATAAATATTAATAAAAACTTTGTCAACATTTATTCATATTTATACAGCACACCTTCTTGATATAATACAACAACATCTTATTAATGTTTTATCTTTTAGATAAAAGTAATGCTTGACTCGTCATATTAAATGAATCTGTATATTTCTTTTGAGTAAACTAGAATTTTCCAATTCCAAAAAATTTTTCTTATCTTTTCTAACTAAAATTATTTCTTAATTCTACACAGAAAAATTTTAATGTAGTTATTGGAGAAAAACGTTAATTGACGAAAAAAAAATCATGATTTTTTTTGCATAATGATGACGGAATTTGTTCAAAATTTCTAAAAAATATGTTCACTTTTTTCATTAAAAAATATTGTAGTTTTTAGGTATTTTTTTAGTTTTATAGTATTGGTAATGTGTTTTGTTCGTGATTGTCGAAAATTTTACGTGTTTTTTATGTTTTGTTCTGTTTAACGCGTTAAATAAGAAATAACTACATTATTTTTCGTGTGTGTAACAATAAAAAATTTGAAAAATGAAGTAATTCGATTGTTAAAAAGATAAGAAAGATAAATAAGTTTATTAATTTTTGTAGTTTTATAAAATTTTTTCTTTTTCAAAACTAAATAGTTTTCATAAAATGAAAGTTTATTTAATTAGATAAAGTAAAAAATTTTATTGGCGTATAATCACTTGGAAAATAACTAATTAAAAATAAATGTAATGTTTTACTTATCTTAATCGATGATATATATAACCATAAAAAAACAAAGATAAAAAAAATGATTATTTTATAATATTTAAAGTCTTCTAAAAAACAATATTAAGTAAGAGTAAAAAAGTCTATAATGACCTTTTCTGACTAACGATTGATATTTATGTATCTAAAAATAATTACAACTATTTGAGATAATGGTTTTAGTCATCACTTCAGATCTTCCATTTTATTATATTCAGCATTCATTGAACCAATTTTAACTTTATCACAAATTTTTGAAAAATGTAAACCGTTTAATTTAGAAATTTGTTTTAGCATTGTTTCATTCTTAATAGATACTTTTGGATCATAATTATGTGAAATATAAAGAAGATGTACACGAGATATAGCATTTGAAACAATATTGGGTTCACCTTTTATGTAACGCATTTTTATGTCATGTTTCATAATTTTCTTTACGTAGCAAAAGATGTTTCTATCAGTATTGTTTTCACATATTTTTATTATACTGTTGTGATCAATATATAAAATTGTTTTGTGTCAATATAAGTATTGGTGAAAGTGACCAAGGCTTTTCGATACACATTTAATTTTACTCTAGATTACTGGAATAAATTTTTTTCCTACCTAGGTCTTGTTTACTAAAGAACCCAAGTATTGCAATATTTTCTGAAAATATTTGTTGCGTAAATGATGCATCAAATGTATTCGATGATGCATTAGTGTGTAGGCAAAATTCTTTCTTGAAGTCAAAATAACTGTTTATTGTAGCCTCTGTAAAGCTTTCTTTGTTCTAAGAAATGCATTTTCTGCTTCCTCTGATTAAGAAAAAGAGAATTTTGATAAAGTTACCTTCTTATTATTCAGAATGTCAGTCAATGGTTTTTGTAGTGCAACAAAATTCTTAATATTATTTTTAATGTATCTAATTTTTCACAGTTATCGACAAAGAGTTTTGAGTGATTTTGGCAAACGATAATTATCAATAGCAGATATGTTAACATCTGATGGTTATTGTTCAGCATCACAAAATATGTAGCTTAGATAACAAACAGAGGAACCACACCATTGATTTTTAGCAGCATTAATTTTAAGTTGGTGGATCTTAAGTTTCTTAAGTACTTGTTTTATATGTTGATAGTAATCAACAAAGATCGTGTTATGACGAAGGTGGCAAAGTAACAAACATTGGATAATTTACAATGTATATCAGCAAGTGTTGGAGTTGTACAGGCATCTCGAATAAGTACAGCATTTACAAATTTGGTATCAATGCAGATTCGGTCTTGGTTATCATTTTTAGGAACAATAACGAGGTTCATAATTCTGGTATCATTGTCATCTTGTAGCATATATTATTTTTTTCCATATATTTATTGTTTCTAATACTAAGTTATGTTTTTCTTCAGGTACGAAATAACGTCTAATCTTTGGTAGATTTTCAAAAGTAACTTTTAGTGTAGAATATGCCAGTTTGCAAAGCCTTATATCATATTTATGTTAACTTATAATATCAAAAATTTAATTTTTAACATTTTCGATTTCTTTAGCGTTTGAATTTAGAGTCTCAGTTACACGGAAGAAACTTTTTATGACAGAACGATTTTTAATAACTATGGATACAGGTCTATCACACATAAGTATAGTATTCTTTCCAAAGTCAATAGTGCTACAGGTTGCTTTTAATACGTTCGTGTTTACAAATATATGATAAAGAAAATCAGAGAATCAGTGATTTAGTAGAAAACAACATTCAACTTTAACCAGTACAAAACGCCAAAAAATAATGTAGTTACAGCACGTTTAATACGTTAAACAGACAAAAACACAAAAAATGTTCAACAATATGCATTTTTCTTTAATAACTAGATTAAAATCTTTCTGTAAGCTTATGGTTTTAAAAATAATCGATAAAAGAATCCTGTTATATAATATACGAAATCACAATATTTTTTATAAATTATTTTTTAACACATAAAAATATATTGAATCAAACAAATTTTTAGGTGAAATTACTAAAGTTATTTATTAGCTGATATTATAAAATAAATAAAAAGTTATTTTTTTGAATGATTACTAAAATTACTATTTTTCATATTTAATCATATTGACAATTATTATCTTTTCTATACAAAAATAGCTCCACTGATGATAACATATTCATTTCCATTCTAATTTTTTCTCTTTTTGTATATTAATGTTTGGCTATAGTTGTAGGTGTTTCATTGTTTTGACATTTGAACTATTTTTAAGTCATTCTTTCTTTTGCAACTTTATTTGATTCCGTTGTTTTAGGTGGCTGCTTTGTCGTTGCATTAGCAGGTTTTATTAATTGATATTCATAAATACCTTCTTCAGACACTTTTTTATAGGTTGGCGCATTACGAAAAGCATATCCTATATGTCTACCTAGAAGAATTTGCAATACCTTGTTTTTATTATTGAAGGTTCTTCCATCTAAATATAGCTCTTCTTTACCTCCTTCTTTTTTACATTTGACAGTAACTGTTATGGCTTCTTCACCTTCTCTCAAACAATTAATAAATACTGTAAAGGTAGCAAGTAAAAAAACAATAAAAATTTTAGTATTCATTTTAAATTAATTATTTAATAAATATTATTGATGTAAAATTTATAACTCCAATTATTTATATATAAATATAGTGGATTAAAAAACAATAAGTTAATCATAAAAGTTTTACAACTAAAGAGCAACAATTTTAAAAAAAATTATTTGCACATAATCTAACATTTATTTATAAGTTTTAATTGATTATTAATGTTTAAANTATTCAATGTGATAATTAATATTTAAGGCTATCATAATAAAGCAATGTTATAAGAATCATTTGTATTGTAATTCTTAACCTCACATTATAAAAGTATATTGTTTTATAATTTAATAAATTTAATTATTAATAAAAATATTTTTTAAAACGTTAAAGTTTACTTAAGGATAAGATTAAATTTATACAATTTTATATTCAAATAGATATCGTTTATTGTTTTAGAATAATGTAATTTGTTTCAAAACAATTATTTCAACATTTTTTTTTCTATAATACTTAAATATTTACAATAAAGAATACCTGTTAATAAAACATTGTTTAGATACATATCAAACATTTTGATACAACATCACATTTTATAAACTTTGAACAAGTACCTCAATTGTTATATATGATCAAAGTTTAAAAACACATATACATACGTTTTAAAATATTTGTGATAACTATAGTGATCATTTACCTCGAAAAACGTGAATAAAATTAATGATTACTTCAAATTTTTTAAATAATAGTAAAATTTTTATCAAAAATATTTGCACGAAATTAAATTGCAATTAATTTTTTTTAAATTTTTAAAGACATATTTTAAAACCAATCTGTAAGTTAATTTTGTTATTTTATAAAAAATAATTCTAAGTATAATAAAAAATTGGTGTTTGTTGAATGAAAAATGTGATCAGAATGATTGGAAACTAATTTTATCATATATGTATAATGCAAACATTAATTTTACATAGATTTTTGTATTTATTTTAACAAAAGTATGTTGACATTTTATCTAGTATCCAATTTTTCATTACTAACAAAAAATTATGTATAATTGTTAATCAGTAAAGATTCTTGGTAATCAAAATTTATGTTATAAAAAATGTATTGAAACGAATTCAGACATTATATTGTAAAAAATTTCTTAATTTTATTTTTAGACAAAACAACTTTTTGCTCAAAAACTACACTTAAATTATTTTATACAATAATTTAAATATTTTATTATAATAATATTACAATTTCTCAAATAATCTCGTTAAAAAGCTTTTTTCTTATTCTTAAAGAAATTTCATTCAATATTAAACGCAAAATACTGGTTATTTATTTTTGTATGGTATATAATTGGTAAGTTTTTCAATCTTTACTCGATTAACACATAAGTACGTTGAAGATAATTAGAATACTATTTTGCAACATTTTTTTCAATATAAACAGTTACTTTGTAAGAAGCTAAATTAACAAGGTTAACTTTATATTTATATTATTTTTCTGCAACAACATAAAGACTTTTATAAAAAGAATCATTTATGTGTTTCTTCTTTTATACAATTATTATTAATTTCTTGTTGTTTTATAAATACTGTTAAAATAAATAATATTTTTTTTTCTGTTTAAAAATATCTTCTAAATAATTATAACTTTTTAATTTTTAACAATTCAAAAGATATTTTAAAAAATATACAAAATAGTTTAGTGATTGTGGTAAAACATTGATATTTTGATTGAGATTAAGCATTGAATTTGTGTAGTCATAGTAAATTTTATAAGCAAAACTAAAAATGAATAAATAAGGATATCAAAGACTCTGTACATTATATTATTGACGATAATTTTAAACCATTAATCGATCAGAATTTATACACAATGTAATTAATTATACAAATGTTATAAAGGTATAATTTAAATATATAAAGTTTCATTTTATCTTTTTCTTAGGACGAAAAGCTTTTCTAATATTTTCGAGCACTCAAACAAAAGTATCGACAATATTATTGTAACACAAACAATTTCACAAGTAAAATCGTCTTCCGTTATTTTGGCATTCTCACGTATGTTTTATCCTCAAGTAATTTAACAGCAAGAACACTACTTTATCTAGGCATTTTTCAGCGTGTTTTGTTATTTCTTTAAGTGTTTTGTATTAAATAATGTTACTGGCAACACAATAATTCTGTACACACATTTAGTAATTCACTATTATTAATTGCTTGAAAAGTTAGTAACTTTGTTAAATGCAATCTATTTTGATTATAACAACTGCATTATTGTTTCTATATATATGGTAATATTATAATACTGTAATTCAACTGTTAACAAGTTATTTTAAAACATGGCAAGATTTAACTTTGTGAGTAGTAGTAATTTATTCTTTAAAATTTAACAATAATTAGACGCTTACAATCAAATTTCATCATTATTTAGTTTATTAATATTTATCATCGTAAATTATATCATTTTTATTTATTTTTAGATTATTTTTAATTTACATATTTATTAAAAATTTCTCTTTTAATAAACATGTATACTTTATCTCCAGTAATTCTTCTTAACTATCGCCAACCATCCACAATCTCCCAACATAAATTACATCTTAATAATTTAAAAAAAGCAACAAAAAACATTGAATCTTTAATCTCTACAAATAAGAACATTATCAAATTAACTGGAAAAAATCAATTAGTTATTGATCTTATCACAGCTATAGATTCTTTCTTAAAACATGGGTATGATATTTAGTATAAAAATTTATTTACTTATTAATTTTAGAATTCTTTCTCCAGATTTAACTTATTGGAAATTTTTAACAGAATACTTAACAAGAGGAGAAGTCCTTGATCTTAAGTATGAATATGGGACTAAATGTAATCATCAAACGTTATGTCGTGCATGGTTAAAATCATCCCTTGAGACAAAATTTTTACCAATTCATTTAAAATCATTNTTTTCTGGTGAAAAAACACTTAACGTAAAGTATTATTCTGATAAGGCAGCATTTTTTAACGAGGAAATACAAGAAATGTTGGTTGAAAAATTGAAACAATTTGAAGGAAAAGTTGAATTTTTGTTGACAGAAACAAATGATGAAGAAACAGTTGATATTATTGAGACAACAACAAAAGATGTAAAACAAGAGGAAGAAGTAATATCAACTGCCTCATCAGATGATCAGATAATTGAAGGAAGTGATCTTTCAACAAAAGATAAGGACGTCGATAGAAGTCCTTTATTGTATAATTCATTGACAATTGAAAAAAATTTGACAAAAGCTAAAAAATATAAATTGAAAATGATGAGAAATGATGTAATTAATGGGGATTTATCAGAAATATTAAAGGATACCAATATTGATGAATTATCTTCTAACGAAATACTAAAGGAGGATCCAGTTGCTGTTCATTTAAAAATAATTGAAGAAATTAAAAAAGAAGAGGAAGGAAATACATTTGAGGATACATTCGATCCAAATCCTGTAGAAATATTAACAAACGATGAAATTTTAGAAAGAGAAAGATTACGATTAGCTGATCCAAAAGGATTTCAACAATTGATGAAGAAGAAAAGATTAAATGAAGTTAAACCATCATCAGTTCCACCAAGAAATTTTACCGAAAATTGTTTAAATAAAATGAAACAGAGAAAAAATTCTCTTGATGAGAAGAAGGAAAATGTATCAGAGAAAAGTATAAATGCATTCCAAACATTTAAATTAACAAGAAATAGAAAACATTCTGGATCATTTATTATAGATACACTTAGAAATTTTAGTTTTAACGAAATGCTAGGAAAATCACCAACAACTTCATTAAATGATGTTTTTTTGGAACCGACCAAAAGATTGGGTAGTCCAAAAACAAACTTGTTTGATTTACCTAGTGATGACTCAAACAAGGATGGTAGCTCTTCATCAGATAATGATAAGAATAAAGAAAATTATGGTGAAATTTTTCAAGAACCAGGAGATATAATGTATTTATTAGGAGAGGTATTTCAAGACACGAGAGAAAAATTTTACTCAATGTTTGGTATATATTTTAACCATACAATTGAAGAACCAGTTTTTCAGTATTTGTGTATAACAAACGTTAATATTTATTTCTTATCCAAAATGGCTGAAGGTGTAGCAGATGCTTGTGAAGCATTATGTGAAGATGGAAATTCA
>LM523220.1:80930-99572 GCA_000941615.1 Parastrongyloides trichosuri
TATGGGTACAATATTTGTGATTTTTTTATATTGAGCAATTGCAACATTGCAATAAGTTTATAGACTTATCATTGGTTTCAACTCTTTAAGCCGTCGAAATGTGAGACCGGTATAAGAAGTTGGAATAATTCTCTAATTCAATGTCTGAATTAATAAATGTATCTAGATCTGTGTTTTCATTAGAGATGAGAATGAAAAATACATTACATAGTATGGATTCAATTCAGATTTATTAAAAATGAATGAGTAACAATAAGGTTTATGATCAGGGGAATCAGATACGTTATAGAACTTCAACTTTGTGTCATCTACAACGAAAATGTTTGGTTCATTTGAAAGAATATCATTATTAAGCATATTATCAAAACCGTAAATTAGCGTATAATGGAGATTACCATTATTTGAATCATCTCCTAAATCATGATCATTTGAAACATTGGCAAGGTTTTCAAAGGTTGAAGCATAATCAATATTTTCATTAGTTGAATAATTATTGGAATGATTCTCAACTAAAACATAATTTTCTTCACTTAAAACATTGTCATGATTATTGTCAATTACCATAGTAGCAGAATTAATAGAATCTGTATTATTTTTTTTAGGTGATTCATCAATTTCTATAAAATCATCATATTAATTGGCATCATAATCATTGTCTCTTTCTTGTATACCTTAAAAAATGAAAAATACATTACATAGTATGGATTCAATTCAGATTTATTAAAAATGAATGAGTAACAATAAGGTTTATGATCAGGGGAATCGGACACGTTATAGAACTTCAACTTTGTGTCATCTACAACGAAAATGTTTCGTTCATTTGAAAGAATATCATTATTATGCATATTATCAAGACCGTAAATTAGCGTATTATGGAGATTACCATTATTTGAATCATCTCCTAAATCATGATCATTTGAAACATTGGCAAGGTTTTCAAAGGTTAAAGCGTAATCAATATTTTCATTAGTTGAATAATTATTGTAATGATTCTCAACTAAAACATAATTTTCTTCACTTAAAACATTGTCATGATTATTGTCAGTTACCATAGTAGCAGAATTAATAGAATCTGTATTATTTTTTTTAGGTGATTAATCAATTTCTATAAAATCATCATATTAATTGGCATCATAATCATTGTCTCTTTCTTGTATACCTTAAAAATATAAGCATTTGTGATTTCATTAGGATCTGTATCCATAGTTACAGGAGTAAAGTTTAATCGATTTACACTACATATTTCTTGTCTATTGGTATTAATTAAATCAATATAAGAAAAAATATTAATGTTTTCATTCTTTATATCCTTTTTTCTTATGTGTTTAACTTTGTTTTTTATCTGCCTTACACTGAACTCATCAGATAATTTTATAGTGTTATTTTCTTTCTCTATTTGGACAATTTTGCTCATAGAAAGATTTGTTTCCTTTCTTAACGTTGTGATAAAATTCAATTGATTTTCATTTAAATAACAGTTCTTTTGAATATGTATATAAGCATTATTAGAAATGTCATTATGCTCATGCTTATTAACATCTGATACATATTCTCAATATTTTAATGTTAAATTGGAATGGTTTAACGTTGAATTAGTTAAATCATTAATTGCAGGATTGTCTTTTTTAACAAAATCTTATAACGGCAATCGGAGTTTTTTGACAAATTAAATTAGCAGTCTTAACAACACCTTTATTATCTTTCCTTATAGTAACAATTCTCATAGATTGCTTATCGAAGTTTTCTAAGTCATTAAAGGTATCATAACATTTGCTGTTACTCATCAAGTAATATATTGTTTCATTTTTTCTATATTGAAATAAAATTTTTAAGGCTGCCCGTTATTGAAACAGTATAGTGGTAGTCAAATATTTATTTCAGAATAATATACAGGAAAAGCTAAACATTATAATTAATTAAATCTCATGACAAAATAATTACTTACCCTCTTTAACTCTAGAGNAAAAAATTTAACAATATTAAGAAGTGTTAATAAACATGTATATCTCTATATATATATACATGTAAGTTCTTTAGTGACCTCTCCTTTGTTAGTCATCACTATTTTCTTTACCAAAATCATCAGATTTTACTTTGATATCTAAAAACTATAGTTGGTGGATCTTCATTTACAATAATAGAATCATCTTTAAATTTAGAAAAATACACGTTATTGATATTTCCTGAACTATTAATTTGTTCGTAATCATTTTCAGAATTCAATACAGCTTCACTTATATCACTACCATTGAACATCGTCGACATTATATTTTCCGTATATGATTCAATGATATTGTCATCCTCCATAGGAACATCATTTATTTCATTCAAACTATCATTACTTTTTTTTGCTAAAAACATTTATAATACATACACAACTATATAAAGAAAATATACTTATATGTCATATCATCATCTTCTTCTTCCAAAATACCTTTGTTATTTCTAACAAGTTGGCGCAAAGCTCTCCCTAAACATTTATATTATTATAAAAATTATAAAATTTACGTTTTGAAGAACTCAAAGTTTTACTTTGTAATATTGAAGTAAAACTAGAGTCAAGTAAGGCCCTTGTTGTTATTTTATTGCTTTTCTTTTTAGAAATAGCTTTTATTCAAATTTTACTTTTGCTTCCAACTGGTCTACCGCTTTTTTTCTTGCCGTTATTTGAAGAGCTTTTAACAATAGGAGTAGATGTAGAAAACATTCTGTAATTGCAAAAAAAAATATTAAAAAATAAAGGACAATAAGAAATAAGACAGTTATAAAGTTTAGAACCATTTTTTTTAATATAAAAATTTAATAAAACAATATTACAATGAAACATACATTTTAAACATTAACGTCTATAACTTCATTTGTTTCTATAATAAAATTATTTTAGGCTGCCACGTATTTTAATTCAATCTCGGTATTTCAGATTTGGTTACGAAACAGTAATCTAATAAATTTAAATAGAACAGATTAATTTAATTAACGAGTTAGAATATACACAAAAACTAAAAAAGGTTTAAACATTATGATAACAAATATATATTTACTTACCCTCAGTCTATGAGGTTTTTAGCTAATAGTATAAGAACTTTTTTAATTACAAAAAATAAGGTAATGTTATTTTCCAGTCTAAAAAATATAAGAATATAATATGATATTAAATAAACTAATATGAGATAGATAATAAAACTGATCTATGTATCAAATATCTACTTTATATATATCCATTTTTGATGATATTTAGAAGATAGAGTGATTTCTACATAGGACTATAAGTCATCGAAAATAAAAAATGCACAAGCATTTTACTCTTTTATTAAAATGTTAGATTTGTAGCATTCTTACTGTTGGTACTGTTAAAGATCTATTTTCATCATTAGTAATGTAAATAATATATTGACCATATTTAAGATTGAAAGTTATTTTAAAGTATTGTTTTTCGATAGAAGAATTTAAAAAATTAACAACGGTTCTGCCTATTAAATTTTTAAAATTTCCTTTAGCATGGTTAAAGATTTCACAGGTGAAGTTGATTAATTTCAAAAGAGAAATGAAATATCTAAATTTTTAATGCTACTCCTACTAATTAAGATCCCTTTACAACGGTCACAATTATAGATTTTTTTATTACACTTATCAGTAAAAAACTTTATAATTGTATCTCCATTAATCTCTTCTAATTCTTATAAGACTATATACTTTGTTAGAACGTCAGCAAAACAAATAAAGCATTTATTTCTTTTAATAGTTCCTCTAAATGGTTCACATGCATTTAAATTAACTTTTTCAAAAGGAAAGTTAACTGTTGTGTTGGTACGGCTCATTTTTAAAGTTATTTTTATGGAGACAGGTAATACATAATTTTATATGATTACAGAGATTAAGGGACATTCAGGACTATTTAGATCTTGCATAAAGCAATGTATAGCTTTTATGGCATTAAATTTATTCTTATCATTCATGTTTTGTAAACCAGTATTAACAACATCATCATTATCATCATAAGGTTTAACAATAAACTTTACAATATTCTTCTTCCTTTTTTAACAAGAAGATCATCCTTATCGATATAATTCTTAAGATAATTAATGATATTATTTTATAATTTATTAATATTTATTGTTAAATCGAAAGAAACCAATAAAAATTTTTACTTAATAACATAGTTTTATTTAAATAAAAAATTATAATAATTATATTATTTTGTTTTAAATTAAAAAAAATTGTTTTAAAAATTACTACAATTTAAGCAAATATTTTTATACAAAAAATATACATAAAAAATAAGATAGATTGATGTTGACTCAACTTTCTGAAAGCGATCAGTATCGGCCTTTGTTAAAAGTAGTTGGTTCTTCAAACTCTTGGTTGTTTTTATGTAACGATATTTGATTAATTGAAGCAATAAGAAATGTTTCAGATATAAATAATTACAATGTATTAGATATAATAGTCTTATTTATAAGATAAAGTGTACAATAATATAATTAATGAACATATTTAATACAAATAATAGACTAAGAATTGACTATATGTTCTTCATAATTTAGTCCTTTTATAATATCCTCTTGTTTATTAAATTTTTTGTGTGATGTAGTTTATTATCTATTAAAAAATAACATTCGTTCCATTAATGACCGATCGATTTCATTCTAATCCACACCATCCCAAAAGCTTATCTTTTAATAAAATAATACATGACAGAAAAATTTCAATCAATTTAAATATAATTAAGAATAATTTTTTAAACAATTTTTTAAACAATTTTTTTATATAATAATGGTGATACTAACCACTCTCAGAGAGTTAGGGCAACATATTATTAATGATAAATTTAAAAGAATAAATTATTCTTTTTTAATCTTCTTGAAGAAAATTTTTGAAATCANGTTTTGAAGAAATTTAAAGTAAAAAACTTTTTAACCAAAGTTTTTATAAAGATTTATATAGTAATTAGATATAATCAGTTACTACAATTAGTGATATCTAAGAAATAAACTTTCAACATGGGAAACAAATGTTTTGTTACTTAATTGAACAGTTTTGTAACTGTATGGTAATTTGATTAATTACATAAAAAATGTCATTGTAAAAAAATACACATTGCATATTTATTAATGTTGCATACCTACAAGAGATACTTTTTTTAGAACATAACTCTTATTAAAACACAATTTATTTTTGTTCAAAATAAACAATATTTTAGTTATTAACAATGTGAAGCAAGTTCAATGTTTTCTCTTTATTGTTATTTTGATTAAATAAAAATAAAATGCTTTTGTTAGTTTAATCATTAATTTATAATATTTGTATTATATTTAAAAATTTATTGTTACTTTTTTTACAAATAATGAGTTATTAAAAATAATTATTCGATTTTTACCTTTGTAAAGAATATTTTTGATATCAATTTGCAAGCTAACTTAATTATTCCATAAAGTATAGCTATAAGAACAACAAAAAATGGTATAATAATATCCAAATTATAATACTCAATAGTACCCATATCTTTTGAAGCTAAATCTAACATTGGAAGTTTTCCAAATCTACAAGCAAATTCAACATGCTTTAAAATTAATTCTTCAGATGAAATAGGTCTATTTTGAAGCATCGCTGCTGTTCTTATTGAATTAATTTTATACTTTTCATTATTTAAAATTTCCAAAATCTTTTCTCTCAATTGTTTTGGATGTCTAAGAATATCTTTTTCAACTGCAATACCTATTTCAAGTCTTTCAAGAAGTTTAGCATTTCTCATTTGATCACCTATAAAAGTAATTTAATAAACAAATATATATACATACCAAAGACAGGTATAGCTAAAGCTGGAACATCATTAAAGGCAACCTCTGTTGTAGATCCCATACCTCCATGAGTGATAAATAATGTCAGTCTTTTATCACTTAATAAATCATTTTGTGGAATCCATTTACTAAGAACTAAGTTTTCAATATCTTTACCATGTCCATCTTCCGGTGTTTCATATTTCCATATAAAAGTTATATCTGGAAAAGATTTAATTGTCTCTAAAATACCATCTTTCATATCTTGTTCCATAAAAGTACTTTTGGCAACTGAACCGAAAGAAATTAAAATTGTTTTATTTCTTCTATTTAATATTTCATCAAAATATTTATCAACAGGTAACGGTTTTGGTTTTCCTATTCCAGATATTTCAATCATTTTAGGTGATTTAGGTCCCGGAATATCTAAGAATGGATTTGAATTGATTAAAACAAATGAAGCTTCTGTTACAATTTTATTTCCTTCATAAAATCCTTTTCCATACTTTTCATTTAAAACATCATTCAAAAGAAAATATTCAGAAGTAAAATCTGATAGATGAACCAAAAATATATAGGTAGCCAAATTTATGGCTCTCTCTTTGTAACTCATCCTATCAGTTGATCCAATAACAATTGATGGCATATATGATGCTGGGAATGGAATTCCAAACAATTCATATAAATGATCAAGCATAACTGTTGGTGATGCTGCAATTGTACTTTTAATTCCCCATGCTTTGAAAAGGCCAAACATGTATGGAAGGTGACTTTCAGCTATTGCAAGATCAAAATGTTGAGATAAAACAAATTCTTCTAATTTTTTATCATTAATTATTTTTATTCCTAACGATCGTCTTGATTCCATCATTTGTTTAAACATCTATAATTTATTTATTATTTAATTAAAAAAATAAACATACTTTTCTTTGTCCAAAAATGTCCGTTGTTGATTTCCATCTATTTTTGACATGTTCATCATTTGTTGCCATCTCAACAATTTCTTTTGATGGCTCGATAAAGAATATTTTGCCAGGTAAATGATATGGATCTTTTAACTTTGGATCAATATTTGATGAAATTACTACTACATCATGGCCAGCATTAATTAATAATTTTGTTATTTGAGACATGAAATTAAGAGCCGAATGTCCCATTTTTGGAGAATATAATAAAATTTTGTAACCATTGATAAATGATGTTAAAAATAGAAAAAAGAATAATACAATTTTTAATTTAATCATTTTAAAATTTAGAAATAGTAATAATCTTTAGTATCTTTTTATACAAGTAAATTTTGTTATCAATTGTGATAACAAAGTAATTCTTCTAATAATTATACAAAGAATAATCATAATAAACGACTTTATGATATCATTATTGTCACAAAAATAGTTTCCAATTAATTTATTTATTTCAAAATATTTCATTATGATATAAAATTATCTATATAAAGAATATTAAAATAAAACAATTTTTATTTTAAAATAAATTTTTATAAAAATTATAATTAGTTCACACAAAAAAAATAATGTAGTTATATCATATTTAACGCGTTAGACAGAACAAAACATAAAAAACACGGAAAATTTCCGACAATCACGATCAAAATGCAATATCAATACTATAAAATTAAAAAAATACATAAAAATTACATTATTTTTTAATGAAAAAAGAGAACATATTTTTTAATATTTAAATTTTATGTTGTAAAAATTTTGAGCAAATTCCGTCGTAATTATGCAAAAAAATCATAATTTTTTTTTCCGACAATTTGCGTTTTTTTTTCAAAAACTACATTAAAATTTTTCTGTGTTTAATCAACAAATATGTTATTTCCTCGGAATCTACATAGATTTTTTGTAAAATTTTTTATAATATCTGCAAAATCTACATTATTTTTGTCATCTTTCCTCCATATAAATCGTTATAAAAAAAGTTATTTTAATTTTATCATTAGTGTTAAAAAAATTATAAAAAAGACTACTACAACGATTTTTTATACAATAAATCTGACGATCGAAGAAATATACAAAAACTCCTTTAATTATTATCACTTCTTTTAATTTAAAGAATTTAATAATCGTTCTAACATTGTCAGATATGTTAATTTTATAAACCAAATTTAAATATACAAATTTAGATTTTTTATATTCTCCAAAAAATTAACATTAATTGTATAGATTAAATTTAAATATATATTAACGACATTTTGACAATTTATTGATGAAATTTTACCCATTTTTTCTGTCATATTGAAATACCAAATTTTTGAAAAGTTTAAAAATTTATCTATAAATATGATATTACAAGTTTTGCTATATCATTATTAAAAAAACGTGTATTTTTTGTTTATTTTCTTAACATTCTGGATATAAAAATTTAAAGGCAAAAAGAAAAAACAAACTTGTCAACACCTTTAATATTTTTTATATTTTTTAATAATTTTACATTAATAACTTTACCGACCTTTTTATATTATCATTATTTTCAAAATAAACGTCATTAAAACAATGTATTGATAAAAAGTAGTTAAAAAGTTTTAAAATTTTTTTAAACGTGGCAATACAATTAATATCTCTCTTATTTCATCAAAACCATACAAATGTAAATAGGGTGCTGTGGTGTAATTAATTATATCTAACTGTAATATGTTATTTTCAATCTCAAGACATATTTCAGTGGTAAATTCTGAAACCAATCTGTTATATAACTCATAATTAACTTCAAAATAATAAGTTTGACTAAGAATAATAATAAGAAATGTGTTCCTAGTTGTTGACAAAAAATCATAAAGTATTATCTGAACGTCTTCATAATATGATAATTACTTTACAAGTTCTTTGTGTATAGTCATATGCTAGAATCATTAACTGATAAAAAATGGTTGCTTTTATAAATAATAAACTTTTTTAAATTTTTAAATTTAATATACCTATCGTTAAGATTGTCAAGAAATATTTATAGAAGATTAGAAAAGTTATTGTATATTGGTTTAAAATATAATGTCTCAATTTTAGATGACGTTATTTTATTTATCAATATATAGAAAAAACTTAACGGTACAATTTCTTCGAGTTCAGTTAAATTTAAACAAAAATTGACTAATTCATTAACAAATGAAGTAATGCTTAGAAACATTTTTATTACACTTTGTGGCAATAAAAGAAAAAAATTTAGTTTGTTCAATTGAATTTTAATAAAATAAACATGTTTAAAAAAATTGGTTCATATTTTAAATATTAAAAAATTTTCTTGATACTATTGACAATTGTTTCATTAACTTCAATTGTACAATTTAGTGAACTGAAATTGATAGAAACAAAGTTTATATAAAAACAATTTTAAATGTCACAATAAGTTTTTTATTGGTAAATAATAAAAATTATTGTAGATAAAAGAAAATGTGGCAATTAAATTTGTAATGTCAGAAAGAGAAGCTAATTTAGGTATGACACTTTTTATAAGAAGTACATTACATTTTGCAGTTATTAACGAATGAATAAACCAACATTTTTAAACCAAATGTTACAAAACTTATATATTCAAAACGAGTTTTATTCCATTATTTTTTTATACTATTTATAAATCTTCAAAATTTTTTTTACTAACATAGTTTTTAACAAAACAATTTTTTAGATTTTTTTTATTTTGAATAAACATACATTAAAAATCATTAGATATAGAAAGAGACAAAAAGTTTATTTCAAATGCCACTAATTAAATCTATTTAAAAAACATTTTACGATCGTATGACTTGAAATAAATAAACACATTGGATAACATAATATTTTAATCCTTCTTTTTAATAGTTTAGAATAATAAAGTGACATTCATAATTAAAATATTATAATCTACTTCTTCATTTTGGTATAAAAATTATATGCTGGCAAAATACTAGCCAAAAGGTAATATTCTTTAAATATATATTTCAATATAAAGAACATTACCACACTTTACAAAATTTTAATTTTCGTTACAATTCATTAATTTTTGTATATTTACTTAATTTCTTTAGATAAACATTCCATGAAACCATCTTGTCAAAAAGAATATTATATATCAAACGGCCACGATCACAATTTCTTATACAATTTCTAAAACTTCTTTTAAACATACTTTTAAAAAAATTAAATGACTCTTTCGCATTCATATTACAAATTGTGGCATTTTCGTCATACATTAAACAATCAGAAATAACCATTTCTACATGGAGTGGTATATTAATTTCGTAACAATCATTAAAATAAATGGTTTTCAACTTTTTCATATTTTCAAAAAAGTTAATATCAATTGTATCGAATGGAGATAAACCAATATCTTCAAGATTTGGGCATTTCTTTGATATAATTTTAGCCATCTTATTATCCATGTTTGGTATACCTTCTAAATAAAGTAGTTTTACTTGTTCTCCTAAACAAGATAAAAAATGATTTGCTGTCTCATTTACATTTAAGATTGACTGTTCTTTTTTATTCTCAGGATAATATGTAAAAAATTTCAAATAAACTTCTTGAATATTTTTAAAATTTGATGACAATTTTAATTTGAATTCTTCACTAAATATCGTTCCATGATCCATCATGTGTTGAATTAATGTTTCACCAACCAAAATTCTAATTACCTTTAAATATTTGAAACAAGGTAAAGTATCAAGGAACGTTTTAAAAATACAAAAATTGCAAATATAAACGTCAAATTCGGTAACGTTCTTTAGTACAAACCTTTCATCATTAAGAATTTTTCCTTTATATTTTTTTAATAACAATTCATTGGAGTAAAAGTTAATTGATAAACCTATATCAACATTGTAACGTTGAACTATTTTAATAAATTTTTCAAATAATTTGAAACGACGCGTAGATATAGATCCATCAATGTTAATTTTTCCTTTTTTTTGTTCTCCCAAATATTTGACAACACCTGAAAAAATTTGAACGTGTTTTGGTTTTGAATAAAAATCAATTTCATCAAGACAAAAGTAGTATTCTTCTAATCCTTTCAAGTTTTCAACTATACATTCATTAGGATCATAAATAAAATTTGTATTAATTTCACTACTTGAAGAAAAACTGTTTTTTATTACTCTAATTTTTGATGACTTTAATTTTTTAATAATTGAAAGTTGAAAAATATTGGTAGATTCAATATGCAATGTGTCAGCATTGGGACACAAGTCAAAAAGGTCATCAATAAATAAAGCAAATTTTGTAAAATATTGATCGAGTATTGGTAATTCAACTTGATGATTGAAGTCATCAACTTCAATTTCAATTGTATTTACATGTTCAAACTTATTTTTTAAACTTGTTAAATGTTCATATATTTCTTCAATTGTACCATATTTATCTTCAAAATTCATCCTAATTTTATTCAGATCAATTTGAACGCCATATTCAATTGGAACTTGAAATATTAAAAGGGAATTAGAAGATACGCTAATATCTTTCTTAATTGTAATATTAGCTAAATCATTGTAAATAAATGGAGAGGTGTCAAATAAGTTGGAAATATCGACAAGTGAATCAATATTAGAAATAATGTTTCTAGAAATATGACTTTGTGAAAGAATTTTTTCTAAAGACATTTTTAAAGTTGAAAAAGAGAAATAATGTGATAGACACGAAAAATTTTTAGTATTTAAATATAAAATGATGCGCGCTTGATTGTTATAATGTGAATTTTATGAATGTCAGCTTGTATTTATTATTCAACAATAAAATAAATTGCGCTTTAAGAAAAACAAAAAATTTTAAAATAAATAATTTTATTGAAATAAATGGTTTATGTAAAATTATTGTTGAAAAAAGTTTTTTTATGCTGTAAATGAGTAATAATTAATAATTTGGTAAAATGCTTGCACATTTTTAAAGAATAAGGTTAGGTAAAATGACTTCTCTCTCATATCATCAAATTACCACCAATTTTGCATATATATAAAGACATAGTGACTCATATATAATTTATTGTTAGATCACTTCATTGTTCTAGTTTTTTATTATATGACTTAAATTTTATTATTATTATTGTCTTTATTTTAAAACTTGGGTAAACGACTACTGACTGAAAAACTAGGATAAAAAATTATCATTATAATATTAGATAACAACCTCATTGCTTGAGGGTAAGTATTTCATATAATTAATATTGTAATTAATATCTATCTTTTAGTTTTATCACTTATCATCTTATTATTTTATATCATATTATAATTTAATTATAATACCTCTCTGTATAGTTATCTACTGATAACGAAATTCTAAATAAAGAACTATTTCTTACGTGTGTGTAATCAAAACATGTAATAACTTTAAAATATTTTTATTGTCTATAATTTTTTTTGCTTCATCTATTGACTCTATTATCTCGTTAGTTGCTTTCAAAAATTCCATTAGATTTTTTGCTTCTTGCTTGGTTAATTTGGTTTCTTTTTTACCAAGCGAAACTTCATAATCAATAATTTTTGAATTTAAAACTTTTTTGTTTCAATCTTTTACTTTCTTTGAGATGGAATCTTTTAATTTTTCTAATATTGTTATTGTTCTTTTAAATTTCTCTTCATCCATTTTATTTAAAATATCATACATGTTGTTAATTGATGAAGAAACTTGAGCTGATCGCATAAAGAGGCTTTTGAAGAAATTCATCTAAGATCCGACGCTTCACACAATTTATCATATCATCTATCACTTTTTTGTGATTATTTGTTCCAAATCTTTAATATTCCTTCTCTAATGCACTCAATTTTCTTTTAAACTTAGTCATGAATACCTCCAAAGAATCAATGAAAGAATCGACATTTTAAAAATTTTCTCCTTGCACAATTAAGTAGATAATAAGTTCGTAGAGATAGGAGATAAATTGAATGATGTTCATATATTCTTCATTATTCAGAATATTAATAAGCTTTTCACAAAAGAGGTACATTATTTTAAATCTTTCTGAAAAATTTAAAAGGGCACTAAGACATCTTATAATGTAACTGCATATTATTCCTAAAATTTGAAGACAATTTTCATCAAGAGAAGATATTTGCATGTCATTTTGATTGTTGCTTTTTATGGTTGGTATGTAATGTCTTGCTATTTTATGATGAACCAACGTTCTTCTACAGAATTCTTTTGAAACTTTATGTACAAAAAGAATGGTTTCTTTCCCAAGAGGTAAATGGGTTATAATTTCAGTAAGATACTTGGAAAGATTAGATGCAATGTATGCAAAACAGGAAAAACATTTTAATTTTTTACTTTGTTCAGGTGATTCTTTTAATCTTTCCTTTTCAATAACTTTTCCTAATTTTTTAGCAGTGTAGGCACCATCACTTATAAGTCCATCAATGCTATTATAAACTTGATTAATAAATTCTTTTTCATTCTCGAAAATAGCTAAAACAATCATTTGTAATAAATTATTAAATGCATAATACTCTGTTTGTGCTCCTTTAACTGAAACTTCTATTGTTTCTTTTGCGATTTCATGATATTCCTTTGTCGGATTGGCCACATAAAAATGAAGATTTGCATCTTATCAGTTTTCATTGTAGTTTCATCATGAAATAAAATGCCAGGATCTCCATCAATAATAAATTCTTTTAATAATAATCCTGTTGTGTAAAAGCTGAAAAACTTTAAATAATTCAGAATATCGGTATATTGTGCCTCTTCTTAAATCTGAATTTTTTACTTATATACCAAACTTATTGCATATTTCTTTATTACTTGATCCAATTTTCATATAGCTTATATTATTTTGAAACTGATTAAACATTAATTGAATAACTTAAGGTGAGCATTTCCTGCATCCACTTTATTACTAACGTCCTGTTGAAAATTATTTATGCTAACATCTTTTGTAATAGATGATTGAATGGCTATTTTATCTGTATTTGAAGATACATTTTTATCATTTAATTTTAATGGCGATTTTTGAGATAAACGAAAAGTTCTTTCCATTAAATTGTCATCAATAGTATAATTTTTTGAAAAAAATGTTTTAGGTGGTAAAGGCATCTTTTCTAAAAGCTTTTCTATTGATACATTTTCAAAACTATTCAATTTTTCATAATGTATATGATTTGCATTTCGAGCTTTCTCTCTTCTGATCGTTTTTGCACATTTAACACGAGAAATTCTCATAATCACGAATCATAATTATAGTTAATTAGTTTTATTAGTAAAACAATCAAAACGTTCACACAGAAAAAATAATTTAGAAAACGTACAAGATAAGCTTTTAATATTCATGATTGAACTAGTTGTAAAAAAGTACAACGTTTTAAGTGCTTATACATTGCATCAAGATATTTTTTTTTAAATATAGAATATTACGTTATAAATCATACATATCTCATATTTTTATCACAATAAATTTTTGCAAATCGGTGGAATCAAATAATAAATATTTTTCATAGATTAATTTCGTAGAATTTTAAATTCTCTATGGAATGAGTATTAATTCGTCTAATTATTTTCTCTTTGAAGAATGTTACGGGGTCAAGAACGTACGCATCTTTAGTATATATAAAATGCCCTTACATTTTCGGCTCTTTTTGAGACTTCTACTTATCCGACATTGATGAATAAAGGCTTATTCGATAGTTGAGAATCTCCCCTACATTTGCAAGGATAGATTTTTTTAATTGTTCAATAAAAATTTTTTGTTCTTAAAACTCATACAAACTAGGTATCAAAATGTTCGTATGGTTATGTAGACTACGATAATGATATTTATTTATCATAAAATGTTTATTTTTTTTGTTATTAAGCTGCGAACGTTTTTTAAATTCGTGTGCATAATTCTAATTATGCGTCAGAATTCACACAGGAAATTTTTCATTCAAATTAATTTAGACTTGCTAAATATATAACGTGTCATATTCCAAATATCATTCGAAAGAATGATGTATTTCAAAATATTTGTCTTTTATTTATACCACTTTGCAAGTGTATTTATTAGAGGTGCGAAGCACTTTTAAATAAACATTAATCGATTTGTTGACACCGATCCAATGGAATGATATTATTTAAAACATAAAAAATTTTTTTTATTATAAAACACTTTCTAGGTATTTTTTGTTTGTTTCAGTATAAAATTTTTAAATTTAAATAACACTATTTCAATTTATTTTATAATAATTCATTTAAAAGTATAATATTTTTTATTTTAAACAGTTCTGAATAAAAGTTCAGCTTTTAAAATTTTGAAACGGAACTGAAAACGATTTTTAATAAAAGGTACCAAACAATTTAACAAGAATTTTATTAAATATTATAAACACTTTGTTAATAATCATTATTTTTTATTCAATTCTTTTTAAATGTTAAAATTAAAAAAATAATATTTATGATAAAAGAGGACAGAATTCTTATTTAAAAAAAAAAATGACTAAAATTAGTATCAAAATCTTTTTTATTTAACATTGTTTAAATATATTTTTAACAATAATAATATAAAATACAATTTTTTTCAAAAAGGTACAACTAAGTGAAAGTACATGTTAATCAGCAAGTACATTTTTTCTCTGCTTATAAAACATTTTTCATGCAAAACATAATCTATATTATTCCAAGAATATAACATGGGATATTAATTTTTGATATATAAAAACTCTTTGTAAAAATAGCTGAAAAATGTATTATCGTTGTCATTCCTTTGAATAGTACATAGAAGAATACCAAAAAGAATATACAAAAGAAAACTTAGTACAGTTAAATCTTTAGATAAAAAACTTATTAGGCCAATTACTCTGTTTGATTTTTTAGAGGTAAAATATAAGGTAATTTAAACAATGAAACAATGTTTTTTGTTTATTATATAGAGGTTTTTTTCATAAAGATGTTTCTTATAAAAAAATCTGATTGCACAAATGTTATTTTAAATATTATTTTATAAAAAAAGTTGCAACTTGTGACTACTTAATGAAGTATAGTCGATAATTATTACTTAAAGATTTTCACTTACAATGATTGTGCCTTTACTAATTTTAACAAATATAACTGTCTAAAGCAGTCTTCAACAACAAAAAACAATAATGAAATAGATCATTAATACAATATAAAGAGTGATATAACGTTAAATAGCAATGTGAATGTTAGAAAAATAAGTAATATATATCTTTTTGAATAACATTGTATGTGTTTTAAGTAATTAAAGCACATTATAAATTGTATAAATTTATTTCAATAATTATTACATAAAAAATGCAAATTTACATCAAAGGCGATAAAGTGACATTTACTTTTTTTCAACGCTAATCTGCAATTGAATCATTTACATCGTAAATTTATACTTTGCTAAAAATAAGAATTTAAATAGTATAACTTATTGTATCAAAAATAAATTGTGGCTTATGTACAATAAGATAAATAAAAACAATAGGGTATAGATAAAATATGTTTATTGGCTAAATATGTATTTGTAAAATACGAATATGAAAATATTTAAATTACCCTGATATTATAGTTGGTTCATAAACTGGAGCAAAAATTCGTTTAAAATCTAAGTCCAAAGAAAATCCGTCATGGCCATGAATAATAAGGTAAGCATAATTTGAATGTGATCTTATAACAATATTTGAATAATCTTTGCATAAACAAAGTCCTGTCGTCCCAATATCTTGTTGATGTTTTAATTCAAAACTTTTACCTTCTGTACAAATTAAATTATCGCTGTTTGTTTTAAGCTTTTTAATATGAAATTCTATTATATGGTGCTCTAAAGAAGTAAAATTAAAATAACAATTTACGTTTCCAGTTAATTTTATATTGTAATTGTCTGGACTTGCATATCTGTCTCCTCCTTTGCATGCTTCATCAGATTTTTTCATTTTTTCACAAAAATTACCATCAAACCCGTTTGGACATATGCATTTAGTGCAATCATTTGGATCTTTGTAACCATAGTTTTGACATTCATTCGAAACTTTTTTTTCGCAAGCATCATTCATACAATATTGTGTATTAATAAACTTAACATCATTAAAACTTAAGCCATCATCACGGCCCATCATTTCGTTGTATTGGTCAATGTAAGCTGAAATTGGAGCTTCTCTATTATTGTAACAAAAGTATCTTTTAATATGGGCAATAGATCCAAAGTCGTAACCACCATTTACAAAAGCATTTTCTCCAGGAGGTACAATTTCAAATAATTTGTCAGCTTTACATGTCTGTTTGTCAACATTTTCTTTTTTTACTTCAATATATATATCTCTATCTGGACGTTGATGAGGTGGAATCATTCCAAGAGCAAAAAATATTTGTGCTTTAATACATCCTGGTTTGTTTGTACACATCTGAGGAATTGCAACTTTTTTACTTTCATTTGGATTATCTAAGGAAGTAAATTTATTTGTTACTAATCCGAATTCTAATTTAGCTTTATTTATATTATTCTCTTCTGTAAGATCAAGACATGTTTTACTTGATAAATCATGTATAAGAGTTCCAATAATTGATTTTAATGCATATTCACCGTTATTATAAAAATAAGTTAGTTTTGTTCTTGGAACTTTACTACCAGATGTTAAAGTTTGACTCGTTTGTCCAACATTAATTGCTTTATAAAATTCACCTTTTTTAGAGTCGCCATTAAGATAATACTAAATAAATTATAAGAATTAAATATTTAAACTTACACAATAAAAAGACGAAATATTAAATATTAATAGATAAAGAAGTGCAATAAAAATATCAGCTTTTAAATCAAGTTTAATCATTTTTTACTACTTGAAAGTTAAATGTAGTTTTACAAAATGCATGTGCTTATATATAAATAAACTATTTACATGATACAGTACTACTAAATAAAGAAATTTGTAAAATATTTTATGTATAGCAAAAAAATCAAAAGTTAATCAAATATTCTATTATTATATTAAACATAATTGCCACCCGCATTGAAGATTGAAAAAGTACTTAAATACACACATAATATGCTTATGAAATTAATTATAGTTTTTAACAAAACAATTGAGTGCTTTCCAAAAATCCAAATATTTGATGAAAATATTCTATTTTTATATAAATCAACAATTTAGTAGTCTAAATATTATTTATACGGATGTATTTTCAATTTATAAAAGCAAATTTTTTAAAATTATTATTTTTAAATATAAATTTTTTAAATGAAAAATTATGAACATTTTTAAATAAGACTTTTTTTATTATCTTTTACAAGACTAGGGGTTTCATACTTTTTTGCCGCATTTGTTTTGACATATATTTTGGTTCTTTTATGTTTAGCTAAAAAAAAGATATTTGCAACAATTTTCTTATTAATTTTATATTTGTAAATCTTTTAAAATGCTCTAAAATTTTCAATTTTCTTTAATAAATTTAATGTTTAATTCTACATTCTTTAATAGTAAAATTGTTGTTAATTATGAAAACTTTTTTAAAGAATTATAGAAAAATTAATAAGATAAACAAGAAAGTCTAAATAGTTATTATTAAAACTATAATTTTCTTTTTAATTTTGTCTAAACTTTATTTCTTAGTAGTTTTAAATGTGGGATATAGAAATTACATTCTAAGGATTCATAAAACGAACTTTTTAGCATTCCTGTATAATTTGTTTTGTTTACCTTTAATTACTGTTTTTCTAATATGTGATCGTAAAGCTATTTCTTATAAATTGAGATTATTATTAAGTAAAACTTAATATTTACTTCAAGCCAAAATATAGGTGTCATACATGTTCTTTATAAATTTGAAAAAATGTTTTGTCACATAATATTTTACTTTGGATCTGACTATAGCAAAAAAATTACCAAAATATAAAATTAATTATTTAAAATGATATATCTATATAAGAGATTCTTTATTACCTTTGTGTTTAAAATCTTCTTCATCATTATTATTTTTAT
>LM523221.1:0-94344 GCA_000941615.1 Parastrongyloides trichosuri
ACAACGTCATTATATTTAATTATATATTTTCTATCAGGCAAAGCAGAACAACTTGAAGGATAGCTCATATCACTACTATCTAAATTCTTCATTTCTACTTTTAATGGTGTAGATTGGTTCTTGTATATAAGCTTTAAGTCCCATTCATGTTCCTTTGATAAGAAAGTACTGCCTATCAATTTTCCACAGTTAAAAGTGATTTCATTATCAGTAGGTTTCCTTTTAGTTGCAATCTTCCAAACGCTTTTTCCATTATCTTTGCCTAGTCCAGAAATTTCCTGTTCGCTTGCTTCATCTGATTGCACAAAACTAACGTTTTTGCCCTCGTATTTAAAACCAGTTCCAGGACACCTTACAGCAACCATATCCGTATCTGTCTCCACCTCGTATAGAAATGGAAACACCGGATTCTGGGGATCACTCTCATTAATTTTTTTGAACAATTTCCTGTCATTAGTGGCACCGTGTCCATACGGCAACAGCACCATAAGTAGTAGAAGCAGCTTCATAATAAAGAAATGTCAAACAATTGACGGTAAAAAAATGAAAAAAACCATTTTATTTATCTTATAATAATTTGAATTTCCTTAATTTTACATTCAAATTTTATCATTTTAATAAAATTGCAGCATTAGGTCTTCCAAATCATCAATAATTTAGATTCATTTAATGCTATAATTGTGTTATCAATTGATAATTAAAATTCAAAAAATTATAATTTACTTAGAACCATACCTATCGACAAAAAACTGTAAACGTAAATGTAAGAGTTAAATGAGACTGATTGGAAAATTTATTTATCCTATATGGAAAAGATAATTTTAATTTATTTTACACTAATTATTAAGATGGTGCAAAGGTGTTAATGAAACATTTTGTATATACCAATTTTTTTAAATATTTTTAATACGTTTTTATAAATAAGTATATATAATAAACTTTATATTTATTAAAATAGATAATAATTTCTATCGTTTTTTTTTCTTTGATACAACATTTTAATTTCGAATATTTTAAAATAATAAAAAGTTAAAAATTATTTAATTAATTTATATACACCGTATTTTTAAACTCATTTTTAGAAAATTATTCAATAATTGGTAAATTATATTTATAATTTAAATGTTAATTGTGATGCTAAGGAAGATGCCAAACTTGATTCTGCAGTATCGGGTTCATTAATCTCCGTCTTGTAGTAAAGATCTTCGAAATCTCTGACCTTAAAAAATTACATCATTAATCAATCTACTAATATAAAACTAACCTCGTCTTCTGGGTAAAGACAAAAATTTTGAATCAAGAATATGACATCAAAAACCATTGAAGATATTCCAAGACCAAACTTAACCGGATTACCTAGAAAACCAGTCCAGTCATTTGTGTTGACTGCTTGGAGAATCATCTGTACATTAGCCATAAAACCACCGGTAAAATCACATATTACAACACCGACAGACCATCCAGCAACGCTTTTTCGTCTATAATTAGATAATATTTGTGGTATATACTTTGACAAGGTTGTAGCCATTTTGATGTAGCTAAGTATATTTAAATATTCTAGCCAATTAATAACATTTGTTAATGGAAAATATATTGTACTTATACTAGTTAGTATTAAAATGGAACTGAAACTATAACAGGTGTAAGAAATTTTTTGTGACCCAGATTCATAGATGAAGCATTGGATGACAATTAATGTACTAACAACCAAAGCATGAAAAGAAAAGATTACATCATTTAAGAGGACAGGATTCAAACTCCTAGAATATTTTTGTTGATATTGATGTTCAATTAGTGGATGCCAATACATGAAACCATTGTAGATGGAATAACAGATAAATCCAATTAAATTGATAAATAAAAAGTCAAAATTTAATCCAATAACTGATTTTCTTCTGAAGTTTAAATATAATTGAGGATAGAAGGAGAAACTCCACATACTGAAATATATCCATCCACTTGCCATTACCAAATTTTCGATTGTTTCTGACTTGAAGATTCTTACACGAAGATAGGTATCCTCAAGTATTGGTTTAGTTAGATTTGGAGTGTTGTCTGAGATTTGAAGTATAGAAACATTTATGTACGAAACACTTCTTAGACCAACTCCTTCAAGTTTTATAACAGCAACATTGTCTTCTTTCGTTAAGGTAAAATTAGATGGGGTTGCTTTAACTACACTCTCCCGGTAATCTAATGTGAATAATAATGTTGTATTTTCAGGAATACTATAATTAAATCATGTAAAAATTTTATTAAAAAGAAACTTACTTTGCTTTTAAATGTATATCCTCATAATCTTCCAATTCAATTTCAATAATATCGTTAGGATATTCTACCGTAACTTCTTGTACAAAATTTTGAAGACCAAGAATAGAAGATATAAGAGAGATAAAAATAATATACTTCAGAATAACCATTGAAAATCACAAATGATAGTCAAAAACCTAACTATTGGGAAAAACAAATATATATTAATCAAATTATATTTTTAACAAATTAAATATTACAAAAAAAAAATTTATTAACCAAAATTGGGTAAATAACTAATTCCTTAAATGCTAATTTTATTTACCAATCCTATCATCGAAGGAGATACAAAATATATATTTTATAGAGATCACATAATTATATATAACATAAATATATATTTTTTTTATTGAGAATTTTAATTAATAAAAATTTTGGTCAGGTAACGATACATTAATTACTCGTATATTTGTTTATAATATTTTATTAATAACTTGTTTTCTATGAAGTAGTTTAAAGTTGCATCATTTTTGATTTGTATGTTAACGTTACACTTTTATGTAACTTAACATCAAACATTTGAAACTTTACTTTTTTTTTAAAGTTAATTTGATTATTATTTGGAGGAGAACGAGAATAATACAAAAAAGGAACTTTTTTTTGATACATTATATTGAACAAAAGAATGATCTTTTCTTAATTAAGAATAATTAGTTTATCTAAAAAAATTAATAAAATAGAAGGTCAAATGTGTATCAGTGACTTTTAAGTATCAAAACTTGTCATAAAAATATTATGACTGGTTAAAAAAAAATTTAAATTTAATGTCTTTTTATTTGTTCTTTGCTTCTTTCATACAATTCCTTACAAGCTTCATCATCTAATACAAGTGGTGTTAAAGATTCTTCCTTACATTCACTAAAATATTTTCCTGTCACACCATTGAGTGTTTCTGATAAGGCTGCAAATAATGGGCAATTAGCTCCATCCTTTTCTGTTTTAAAAAGAGACCAGTAAAGTGGTAATATCAATTTTTGTAGTAATTCATTCTTAAATATTGATGTATGTGTAATATTTGTATGAACAGCGCCAGGATGAACAGCATTAATGGTAATATTATGAATATCTTGATCTGATAAGACCTTTGATAAATACTTTGCGTGCATAACTTGGGCAGCCTTTGATCTTGAGTATGCAACTATACAACCGTACTTACTTTCATCATTGATAACTTCCTTAAGGATATCCTCTTTTGTACATTTTTTATAAACTATCGATGATACATTGACAATACGTGCTCCAGATTTACATTGTCTCAATTGAGCAATTAACAATTCAGTCAACATAAAATGACCTAAATAATTTGCTTGCCAGATTAACTCATGACCATCTTTTGTCAAATGGAAACTTCCGTCACCAAGGATTCCTGCATTATTAATCAAAATATCGAGTTTTGGTTCCTCTAAAATAAATAACAATAAGTTAATGTGTTTCAATGATTAGAACAATACCATCTCTAAACATATGAGCGAATCTTCTCACACTTTCAAGATCGGTCATATCAGCGATTCTAACACGTAACCGATCTTTTTCACAACCATTCTCAACTAACTCTTCTACAACCTTATCAGCTTTACTTTTATTTCTACATACCATGTACACTTTAGCACCTCTCTTATTTAACTCTTCAGCAATACACTTCCCAATTCCACTTGAAGCACCGGTAACAACAGCAACTTTCCCTTCAGCTGAAACTTTTTCATCAAATTGTTTTCCCTTAAAATAACATCTTACCAAGTATAATGGTATAGCTGTAATAAAACCCAAGAAGGCATAATAGGCAATGTTACAAATAATACAATCAGTCATAACGTTTTTTAATTATTAATATTTATAAATATATTTATATATGTTAATGAACAAGTATGATAAACAATTTTCTCTTTTATTGGAAATAAATATATTTGATATCAATAATAAATATCACATTAAAACTCTCAACCGCGACTTTATTTAAGAGCACCTTTTATTAATGTTAATACTTTAATAAAGTTAAAATATTATACATTTGATTGATAACTTTTATAATTTTTTGATGTGAAGTGAGAAGAAAACAATCATTTTTCATTTATTTATTCAAGAAATATTTAAATAGATTACTTAGTGACAAATTTCTTAATAAAACATTTTTTTATTTGTATAGGGAAAGAATATAAATATAAAATATTGTTTTAAAAAATGGCGGTACCAAGAAGAATAGAAAATATATTGAGAAAGAGTAATATAAATGGTAATGTTCTTTCATCAAATGGAATCATACCAAGTAACTTTCCATGATATTCACAATTTTCAATTCTATGAATAATTCCTAAAGCAATTGGTTGTAATTTGTAATTCTTTTTTTCCCATATTATGGTATTGTTTAAGATAATATTTTTAACATATAAAGCATTCCTATCAATAAAAAGTATTGGAACAAGTAACAAAAGAATAATAGAAGCAGATGAAATAATTACAAGAACATATCCTACCGCTTCCAAATAGTTACCGGTTGAAAGATAATATCTGAAAACGGAAACAGAAAATATAATCATTACTGAGAAATTCATAACAACCACATTGGTATATTGTTCAAGACCTTTAATCCCATGAATTAACATTGAAAATAATTTAATATGCTTCTTTGATAATAATTCTAAAGTTCTTTCTATATTATTGTCATTATTTTCTAACATGTTTTTTGCTTCCTCACTAAAAACTTGTACTTCATAACTTAAAACTCCATAAATACAATGAAGAATTGTTGTAAACAATGTTATTATCAATGTTACATAAATTAACATTAAACAATCTATGAAATAAGTTGTTTTATTGTAAATTAATGATATCTTGTACTTTTTTCCATCTTCAACATTTGTGTCATAAAATAAAACATTGACGACACATGTATAAATTATTGTTCCTTGAAGTAAGAACCAAAAAAGATATAATTTAATTCTTAATTTGATAACAGACATTTGAGTTGTTTGCTTTTTTGATACCTTTAGTTCTTTGTACTCCTTAAGGTAATTGATAAATTTATAAAAAAATTCACATTTACATAGTTGACTGTACAAAAGCAATGAAACAAATCCTTGAAAATACAATGAACCATAAATTTGACCTTCCAGATGTCTTAAACTCAATAACTAAAAAGATTATTAGTTATATAATATAATACTTACATTGTATCTTGAATTTATTCCAAGTGAAATAATAAAATATATGGCTGGAGGAATTAAAAATAAAATGAATCTTAAGATTCTAAAACATTTTGAATGTACTTTTAAATTCCTATCAATTGGAGTACATTTTGGTGTACTTATACTTGTAAATAATGAATAGAAAGGAAAGAAGGTAAAATTTCTAATATTCTTCTCAGTGTATAGGGAATGAGTAACTGATTCAGAATCTCCGACATTCATTGTAATATATTTTAAATTAACCAAATTTTTAATTTATATTATCCATTGTTTATTTAAATGATAAGAAATTTTTTAATAAGATTAAGAAACATTGATACTTTCAAAAAATATGACTCATTATTTATAATAAAATTTTTATGTACTCTAACATATCCTCGTCATTGACAGAGCATGTCATGATAGCTTGTACCACGTTTTTAAGATTAAAAAAGTGGTAATTATAACAATGTAATCAAAGATATCTAACTTGTTCTCTAAAAATTATTTAAGTATATCTACTAATGAAATGGATTTTTGAACACTTTAAAATAAAAAGATAAAAATGCCTTGGTAAAAATCAAGCAAATAAAATAAGTAAGTTGGCCTTTTTAAACTAATATTATTTTTTTTAACCAAGATCAGTTTTTACTGAAATAAAACAAGTAGAAAGAAGCCTTAAAATGAGATTATTTGAAATACTGCTAACAGAATTTTCTTTGAAAGACATTTTATAAAAAAAATTATCATGTTAACTTGCAAAATTTATTACCTATTATGTTTTAAAAAAGAATCATACAAGTCTCTTTTCAACATAGAAAATACAATTATATTGCGGTATTTAGAAAAGTTTGAATTATGTTTTTGTGATGGATTATTACAATTTTCAGGAACAATTTTAAATTGAAATTGAAACTTATCAATAACGATATAATGTTTTTCTTATAGTAATAGTAAAAGGTTTAATACAATAGAGATAACTTGTTGTGAGCATATGAATTGATTTTTCTATAACTAATAAATTGTTTTTATTTTAAATTTGTATATAAATAAATTGGTCTTTAATATTATATTGAAATCTATATGTTAAATTATCCATGAGTTACTTTTTGTTGAGCAATTAATCAGGACGAAATTCAAAAAAAATTGTTTTAACAAGAATTGTTTGTCGTCATTTGTAACACATAACATTTAAATTGTGAATTTTTTAACCTCAATTAATTACTAACCAGCAATGGATGCTAACAATTTGCCGATTGATCAAACTGAGAGTACATGTATTCGAAAACGAAGAAGAGCCGATAATGTTGAGAATGATCCAAGTAAATTTTTTTCTTAGTATTTTAATTATATTGCCTTTAGAACAATACTCTCGAGAAAAAAGTCCAGAAAAGAAAAAATTTAAAATAGATGGCAATGTGTCAGCTGCTACACAGGTTGCATGTAATGAACAACTTATGGAGCACATTATAAGGGAAATTTCAAGTGCAAAAGATATAAATAATTGTATGCTGGTATGCAAAAATTTTTATTCTATATGTTGTCGGAAATCATATACTCCTTTACTATCAATCAAAGGAGAAGAGTTATCAAATGATGAAATGATTAATAATTCACGATGTCTGGCAAAAATTTCTAACCACAATTATAACTTTAAAGTGATTATCAAGGATCTCTACTTGAGAGAAAAAGTAAAAAAAAGTCTTGTCAATGTTTTGTTAAGGAATAGAAAGGTCATGGATAAATTATTTATTCAACACATATCTTCTGGAGATACAAGTTTTTATATCAATATAAATTGTTTCGAAAACATCAAGACATTCGAAACATCATATTTCGCTTTAAGAAACGATTGCTTGAAAATTTTAAATAGATGCACAACACTAAAGCCATATACTTTAGTACTTAAGAAACTCAGGGATGATGATATTGACCCTCTTTCAAGTAGGGACGATGGAGAACACTTTCCAAGATATATAAGAAATATTAAATTAAATTACCCATTTGATCATATTAAATGGTTGTTAGAAAAGTTTGAAGATTTTGACAACAATTATTTTGATCTTTTGGATATATCAAACTTTGATTTGTCAACCTTCCTATCAAACAATGGTTTTCCAAAGATTTGGAATTTTTTTAAATATTTCAAAAACTTTAAAATTACTGTCTCAAATGAATGTACCACTGATATACTTAAGACATTAATTTTTTGCCCTGATATTTCTATCCCAAAAATGGTGGATTTAACAGTACAATACAATAGTTCATATTCAGATTTTACTTCCTCATATCTAATGTACTATGAAAATCTTGGACGACCTACTCCTTCCAAAAAAGAAAGATCTCCCAGAATTCTTTGTGAAAAATTTGATAAATCGAAAATAAATTCTTTTAAGTTTGAGTTTTCCAAGTATTCACAGAAAGCCTATAGTATGCTCCCAAGTGTAAATACCATCTGTGAGGATCTTTTTGGTATGACTAAATTGAAAACAATTGAAATAGATATGAAATTTTTTCACAGATTGGAGTTTATTTATAAAGTTGTACCAAACATTAATAGATATCTGAGGAACATCAAACTAAACAACGTTGACTGCTTTGACATTAGTGATTTGGAAAAAATGTCTAATCGTTTTTATAAACTGGAGAATTTGGTCCTTTGTGGTGTAACAAAATCTGATATTGAATTGGAAAAGATAGTACCATTGTTTAAAAAGTTAACAGGATTTTCAATACAATACAAACCTCATGGAACTGTTTGTAAACTTATATCTTGTTTAAGAAATTCATCTGGAGGACTTAACTGGCCAAAGATTCCTTTTGTGCAAATTTGTTTTTTAATGACAAATGGTGTTAGAAAGATGCTTTATAAAATTGATAAAAATACACCTAGAAGACCAGGAAAGTTCATTATTGACGAATGTTCAGGATTAATTGGTAGAAAATCTAAAGGAGAAAATATGTGTACAGTTATAATTCAAGACCTGACCCAACGATATGATGAATTTATAAAAGTATTTTAAATTTTATCAGGATATTATTAATTAAATGTATATTTAAATATATTTCAATAACTTTACTAATGAATAGATGTATATATAGATATATTTTATTTACCAAATTTGTATTTAAATGTATATAATAAAATGTATTATTTTAAATTGATATTTTCTTTTTATGTACAAAAAAATTATTAATTTTTACAATTATTCCTTAATTGGAAGCAGCTTTTAATAGGGCACTAAGGATTACAACTAAAATTAATAACAAAGGAATTGTTCTCTCATTAAAGGTTACCAATCCAAATAACCTTCCATGATACTCACAACCTTCAATTCTTGAAACAATACTTGAGGCTAGAAGTTGTACCTTTTCATTTTTAGATTCCCATATTAAATAATTATTGAGTAAGGTATTCTTGACATCACGAATACTCTTTTCCATTGAACCTATAGGAATAAGTAAGAGAAGACCAACATAAATACTTGAAATTATGATCAATAAATATTGAATTGCTTCCAATGCATCTCCAATAGAGGAATAATATTTGAAGACAGATATACTAAATATGATAATGATTGTAGAATTCATCACAGCTAAATCTGTGTACTGTGTTAATCCTTCAATGGCATGAGTTAATATTGAAAATAATCTTATATGTTTCTTTGATATCAATTCAATTGTTTCATAGAGATTTATCGAATTACTTGATAGAAGCTGTTTTACTTCTTCATTAAAAATTTGTGTTTCGTAATCTAAAATTCCATATATACAATTGTAAATGGTTGTGAATAGTATTATTGTCATTATTATATATATCATTATTATACTATCAATGAAATATGTTACTCTATTATTAAATAGAGGTAATTTGTATATCTTGTTATCTTGAATATTCTTGTCATAAAGTAAAACATTAACAATACATGAAAAAGATATTGTGACCAGGAGTAATGCCCAGAATAAGAAAAATTTAACTTTTAATTTAGTGGCAGATCGTATAGTTGTAGGTATATTTGATAATTGTAGCTCTCTATATTCTTTAAGATTATTAATGAATTTGTAAAAAAATTCATTTTTAAAGAGTTTCATGTATATTAATAGCGCAAAGAATGCCTGGATATAAAATGATTGATATATAGAATTTTCTAGTTGTTTTAAAGTTAGAAACTAAAATTAAATGTTTAATTAATTAACAAATGACAAACTTACTTCAAATTTTGTTCCATGAACAAATGAAATAATCAAAAATAAAAAAGAGGGAAAGAGTAAAGCAATTGTTCTGACTACTCTAAGTATAGATGTTTTTTTATCTACGTTCTCGACTACAATTGTCGACTTTGGGATTCCGATTACCTTAAACAATGAATAGAATGGAGAAAAAACATATTTTTTGGTATTCTCTTCATCATTTAATGAATAATTATGTGACTCAATATCTTCACTTTCCATTTTAATATTTTAATTTTAGAGAACAAATAAATTTGAGAGACGTTTTTAAAAATATAAATTTAAAAAATCATATAAATATCTATTTATTTATATAATTTGTTATCTAAATTAAATGGAGGAGGTGTAATATGATCACGGGAGATAAAATACTTTATTGATATTCATATCATGAGTCATATTTGTAATATTAAAATTAAAGGTTTTCTCTGCTTCATATATTTTGATATTATTTATTCATCATTAAAAATTGACAAGTTTCGATAATCACAAGTTTATGATTTAGTGCGTACTTTTTTTCTTTAATTTTAATTGTTTATTCCTCTTTATTGAAAAAACGTAATATGATAAGCTTGTCTTTATTTTCATAAAGTTTTAACTATCCTTTATAATAATATTACAAAATGTTGATAAATAATATTATCATTAAATAGATTATATACGATATTAAAAAATTACTTTTCCTTTTACTATTTTACAAATGGTTTAAACAAAAAATTAAGATAAGAAATACCTTTAAATAAAAACATATTTAAATAAAGCTTTTCTATTATTACTTTTTACCACGATACGATTATCAGGTAATTGTAACAAAATATATTTAATTACTTATCAATTCACTAATATAAAAAGATTATTTATGATTCATTATAACGACAAAGACCATTAGAAAATCTTTCCTTTTGTATTTTGATGCTGTTGAATAATATCGTTTTATTTAATATTTGTAGTTTGTCGAATAAAAACTTTGGAAAAATTTTGATCGTTGATATCACGTCTGTTTTGTGAAAAATATCGTCACTCTTATGCTTTGTATATATTTATATATACAATGAAAAGAGTTTCTTTTTTATTTATTTTAGAAGTTTATGTAAATATATTCAATTAAAATATCATTAAGAATTGTAATTCTTTCTTTTCTAAATAGCATAATGTATTAATATTTGTTAGCAATGGATTTTTTTTTCTAAAAAACGGCAGCCTTAAGCATTGCACTGAGAATAATGACAACAACTAATAAAAATGATATCGTTCTTTCATTAAAAGTAACCAAACCAATCATTTTACCGTGGTATTCACAAGCCTCAATTCTAGTAACCATAGTTGAAGCTAACATTTGTACGTTTTCATTCTTAGATTCCCATATCAAAGAATTATTAAGAATAGTATTTTTAACATTGTGTACATTCTTATCAATCCAAACTATTGGTAAAAGTAATAACACTTCCAGGTAGATACATGAAAGGATTATTAACATATATTCAATTGCTTCAACAGTATTATTAATCCCATTATAATATCTATAAACAGAGATAGCGAAAATGATAACCATTGTAGTGTTGAAAATAGCTAAATCGGTATACTTTTCAAGGCCTTGTACCCCATGTGTTAACATCGAAAATAATTTTATATGTTTTTTAGATAATAATTCAATCGTTTCCTGAATATTATCTGTGTTATTATCCAAAACATACTTTGATTCCTCATTAAACACCTCCGTTTCATAATCTAAAACTCCATAAATACAATGGAAAATTGTGATAAATAGAAGAATTGTTATGACTGTGTATAATAATATTATGCTGTCTAAGAAGTATGTTGATTGATTATAAAATTTTGATAATTTATATTTTTTATCCTCTTCAACATTTTTTGGGTAAAGTAAAAAATTAACGATGCATGTATAAATGATGGTTGTTAAAAATAATCCCCAAAAAATGTATATCTTTATTCTCAATTTATTATTACTTCTCTCTACTAATGGAGTTTGGACCAATTGGATTTCTTTGTACTCTTTGAGCGAATTAATAAATTTATAAAAAAATCCACTTTTACGAAGATTCATGTATGAGAGTATTGCTAAAAATGCATGGATGTAAAAGCAACTGTATATAGAATTTTCTTGTTGCCTTAAACTTAAGTACTAAATATATGAGATTAAATAACTATAAAAATAATTTTATCAACTTACAACATACTTTGAACCGATTATAATTGAGATGACAAAAAGTGCAATAAAAGGGAGGAGGAGGATAGTTAGTCTTACAATATTAAAATAAACATCACGCTTTCTTGGTTTTTCCTCCATAAGTATACATCTTGGAATACCGATAACTCTAAACAATGGATATAAGGGAAAAAAAACAAAATTTTTAAGGTTCTCCTCACTATAAGGAGAACTGTTAAAAGATTCAACATCTTCACCATTCTCCATAATAAGTATTTTTGTTTGTAAAATTACTAAAAAAGTAAATTAGAATGAATATTTAATATATATTATTAAAATTAAAAAAAAAAAGAGAAAAGAGGATATATAATTTTTTCGGTTAAAAAGATAAAAATTTAATTAATATATAATTCACGACTCATATGAATAATATATATGGCGATAATCTTTTTAAACTTTATTTATGTAACTAACCATTCGTCATCAAATTAAAGAATAATAATACCCTTTTATGAAGGGAATTTAAGATAAAGGAATTTTAGAATAATCTTGAAAAGTTCATCTTTATATTAAAAAAAAATCTTTTCATTAACAATGAATAAATAAATGACTAATGAATTGTATAGTATTATTCTTTGTAATAAATGATATCTTAAAATCAAATAATGGCCAGTAATAAAAGTTTTATTTGTTGTTATTTTTACACCTACATTTAAAAATCAAGACAAAAAAGTGCAACGAATAACAAGGTAACTTGGTAAATGAATTTTAAATATAAAAATTTTCATTGAAAACAAAAAACTTTACATCACGGGTTTAATTTCAGAAGTGGGATGTAGGAGAATAATTGTATAATGATATTGTTATAATTTTTAAACTTTCAAATGATTGCTTTGATGTTAAAAGTATATGAAATGATTCATACTTCACATGAATGATAAAAGGAAAGTGTATGCGTATGATAATGAATCTAAATTGATATACGATTAAACAGAAGTATTTATACAGATGATGTTTTTTTTTGGTTCTAAATTGATATGTAATTGTCATCGAATTAGAGATGTTATTGGAAAAGCTTAATTAAAATTTATTAGATAAAGCTAAAGATATGTCATTGGGTAAGAGAGATGCCATTAAATTATAAAGGTATATTTTATCGTTACAGGATATAAGACCCTCAATATTAGGAATAATATAAATTCAAAAATATAGTTCCTTCAAATTGAAATGTATAAGTGTGCTTTAAATAAATATTATCAAAAGGGAACATTATTTGTGGATAGATAAACAATATTGGGTCAAAAAATGAATCATCAAGAATGGTAATCAATGTTCTTGAAAAAAATTTCCTTGTTATGTTATTATGAAGACGATTATAAATACATTAGTGAAACTTAATAAATAACAATTATTTATTACCAATAGATATAGTTAAAGTTGGGAAGATTTTTCATTCCTTTCCTCTACTAATAAATGTACTTTAAATAATATGTTAAATTAGAACGTTTAAATTAATGTATTACAAAATAATAAAAATATTTGTTGTTTTACAATTTATTAAGTAATACTTATAATTTTAATAAATAAAAGGATTAATTTTGTTTATGATGTTTGCTGAATAGAAAAATAAATGAGCGTTATTGAAGAATTCAAAGATGATTTTGTTATATGATATCAAAATATAAAATATTTATAAAATTTAGACAATAATTTTAATTACACAATGATGATATTAATTAATTATGATTCATTAATGAGGAAAATGTCTCATGTATACTCTAATATTCCACGCTTACAATTGTGGGAGTTTTTCAAAATTATAATTAAAAAATAGAATATATTAAATTCATACTACTATTAATGTCTGAATGTATCAAACTCCAAAAAATGATAATCTAGAATGCTGTAAGTAATATGATTAGATGTCGTTATAGTTTTTTGTTATAAATAAAACAACTGTTAGATCCATTTTAATTATTATAAAAACATATTCAAATAATTTAATATATTTCTAATCCTTAAAATGGATCAAAATTCGATCTTAGAAGACGGGAGCTTTAACAATATCCATTACACTTTAAACTTTAATTCCCAAGTCCGTATTTATGGATCTGCTGACATCAATGACATGGCAGTAATAATCTTATTTATTATGATATTCATAATTATTGCATTATTTCGTTAACTTACTAACTATTTACCTAATAAATTATTTTAAAACAATTGTGGTTTTATTGCGAAGGGTATTTTCTAATATTCTTCATATAAACTTTAAAAAGTTCGATGTACATTGGATTTGATAGTGTGAGTAATGATGCTTGATTTTATCAAGGACGTAATACTGAAAAACATTAATATGTTGACAATACTTTCTGAGCTCACTTTTTTATGTTCAATTATAAACTTCTTTTTTATTAAGGTCATTGCATAATGCATTTTGTATATATAAATATATATAAGGGGTTTGTTGTAACCACAAAAGAGATGAATCAATTTGCAAGAAAGATAGTATGAAACGTTACCTAAGTTTAATTAATTTTTTAAGATTTATTTTATCTATTTTGGTTCTCTCTATTATATTTATTGATGAGGAAGATTATGACAAGTTGAATCACAAAAATATAACTAATACTGGTGATATATCTTGGTTGGATGTTAATCTTGAAGAACCATTACCTTTAAATAATACATTGTATGAATCTTTAAGGTTAAATGAATTTTTAGCGATACAAAATGATGTCTGTAAAAATAAGACTATTTTAGATGAAGATATAGATGATTATTTCTATTGTTGGGATGACTATGATAAAGATTCTGATCAGAAGATAATGTAAGTTTAGTAATTATTTGTTAAATACATTGTAATAGAAAGGGAGTGTATTTTTCTGGACATGCAAAAACAAGAATAATGTTTGGAAATAGATTAAAGATAAATCAATGGCATGTATTTATCAGTGAAAATAATCCCATCCTAAATGAGTTACCAGGAGATGCAGATTATAAATTTATAGACGAAATGGTCCATGGTAATCTCGATGTCAGTAGTATGATTTCTTTATTTCACAATGATGAATTGTTAATATCAAGACTGGAAGCATACATTGATGGAGGGAAGAAAGAATATTTTAAAGCAATTGATATCATTGAATATTTAATTCCTTTCCTTAAAACAAAATATCTTCAGATTGAAATTAAAATTGGTGGTGAAGATGTTTCCAATTTAATCTATCAATGGTACTCCTTATTGTACAAGTTATATTTCAAACATAATTATATTGTCTTTGGTGGCAATTCAAATGGCTTCTGTGGAAGAAATTATAGGGGAAATTGTGTATATCATATTAGTCTCCTTAAATCAGATTTAATTATTGAAGCACCTATCTTTGGTTTGGGAAGTAATGATGAAGAAAGGAAAAGATTGATAACTTTTTTGTATCAAAAGAAAACCAAATGTAAAGACTCTATATTTTGTAATCTGTGTAAAGAAAAAAATATCAATTATCCAGATGATATAATTAATGAAGAGTCATTAAAAATGACCTTAAGAAATGAAAGATGCGTTGTACTTGATTTGCTTGGTATGGAAAGAAAATGGATGAACACTTTTTTGGATGAATGTCAACACATACGTACAATCGCTTTAAGAGTTTACATATGGTTTGGCGAGGAGGGAAAATATTATAGAAAATACTATGCTTATTTTTTGAAGCTACAAAGATGTGGACTTCAAATATCTCTTCATAGTCAACCTAACCAATATAATTTTATTATTCTAATTAATCGCATATCAAAATAATAAATTCAAATTTTAATAATTATAAAATCAAACATATCTCTACATTTTTATCACTTTTATCGTCATGAATTTTCTACTTGTTTTGTTTATTTTTCTTTTCAACAACATATTGTGTCTCAAGGAAGAAACACCAAGTAAGATAAGACGTAATCTTCAAGTTATCAAAGCGAATGTAGCTTATAAATATGAAAGTGGTAAAAAACCCAAAGATTTTGAACTTTATGTATATGCAAAATTACGTAATGTCTTTGAAACGAAAACAATTAATGTTCTATTATTTTATATCAATTTAAAAAGGATTCTTAAATATGAGGATAAAAATAATACACTATATTTTAAAGATATAAATATAACAACGTTCAATCTTCTTTCAGCAGAGAATGGTGAAGACATATTTATCGACATCTCAAATGTTTTGGTTGGTGAAAAAAGTTTCTACCATATATTAGGTAGTCGTGTTGGACCGTACCTACTCGAGAATATTTTCTTTCAAACAAAAGGATTTATTTTTAGTGGAACTTTAATATTGAATATAAAGTCTAGCTTTACTATTCCGTAAGTTTTTTTTCTTATCAATTTTGATTATTCAGTTTAGTCCTTTCCTTTTTCAAGTTGATGTATTAGATGAGGATATTAAATCCTCTGATCCAACTAAAAGTTTTCATCATGAAAAAATATCGGTGGCATGTAAAATTAAAGAACAAAAGTTATTCGAGGCAACATGCTTAACATTTATAGAGCAATATAAAGAGGAGAGAACTCAAACCACACATTATTATACATGCAGGTGTAGTGATCTAAAGGATATAGACCCAATTGATGTCTTTGAAAAATTGAATAAAACATATGAAAATTTATATAAGGAAGAATATGAAAAAGCTACTAAATTGGTACAAATATCAAGTGTTGACACGCATATATTTTTGCATTTCAAATTGGTACCACAAAGTATTACACTTCTTGCACAATCTCAAGATCCAGAGTATAAATTTTTGATAGATTTATACAACAACACCTATGTAACATTTTATTTGATTGGTAAAGATAATTATAATAATTTAACAAAGATATGCCATTTTTCTGGAGGATATAAATTTACTTCAGATCAAGAATACGCACGGTGTTCACTAAACAAAAATAATGTCGAGAAGGAAACTAAAATTGGTATAAAAAAGGAAAAATTACAAGAGTTTGCCGGTATTAAAGCTGTTTATAAAAACTCTAAAAATGAAGTGTTTGAAGCAATTAAATTGTTTAATATTCGTAAATTTAAAAATCTACCAGTATCAAGGTCATTAAAATTTCAAACCAGTGATTGCCATGAGTTACCAGAATTTTTTGAAAGGCATTTTGATAGATATATTAAAAATACCGTCAGTACACTAACAATTGAAGATGAGGAAACACAGTTTTATAGAACAATTTATATTAGATCTACACCAGGAGTAAATACGAGTACTTATGGTTTGCCATCACACATGGCTAACATAATATGTGGAGGAGTAGGTAATGGATCAAAACTATTTTTAGGACAAATAAAATCTGTTAAATTGATTTATAGAATGGAGGATATAAGTGATGGAGTTATTGGTAAAAGTTTCTACCTGTTCCATTTTCAAAAATCATCCAAAACAATTGATACTGTCAATATTGAGGATTATTTGTATAATCGTGAACATGAAGATGTTCGGAAAACATGGGAAAAGTACCTTAATATATATGTTGAACAATCGAAATATGAAATAATGGAGCAAAGTCCAGGTTTATGGATATATATCCTTGGAGCATTGGCCGTATGTGCAATGGCATCAATCTTTATGTTACCAATAGACTTAACTTTCTTATGGCCGATCATTAGAGCTTTGAAGTTTAAAAGAAAAAAACGAAATTATAATGATTTAAATAATTAAATAGAGTATTGTACTTTTTATATTAATAATAGTAATTCTTATACAGTACAATAATTAAATAAAGTTTATCAGGAGATCTTTATTTTAAGATAAGAAATTTGATAAAATATATTTTTGAAGCATGAAATACGTTAGAAAAAATAAAAATGCATTAATATTAAAAAATTTTACACAGGGTTGAAATACTTTTATCTTTAGAATCTTTCCGGTAAATCTCCTCGACTTGCTACACTATCTGGATCTACATATTCTTCTTGACAATGAGGACCTAAGAATCCTTGTGCACAGGTACATTTTCCAGTTTTCTTATTACATTTTGCACCATTGAAGCATTTGCAATGATTCTTACAATTTTCACCGTACCTACCATGTTCACAATCTTCAGAACAATTTTTTCCACTTTTTCCAGGAGGACATAAACATTCCCCTGTAACATGATTACAACCAAAATCTCCACAATCACATTTTAATCTACAATTTGGACCATATGTATTATTTTCACATTTTCTATCACAATTCTCCCCAGTCCATCCAACATCACATAAACATTGACCATTTATTGGATCACATTGTCCCATTTTACAATCACAAAATTGACTACATTGCCATCCAAACATTCCATCTGGACATGTAAATTGACAACGATTTCCATATCTACCGTTTGAACACATGCAACATCCTGATACAGCATCACAAGTATTATCAGCTCCATGACATTCACAATCAAAATTACAATCTATACCATACTTTCCTTTTGGACAAACATCTTGACAATATTTACCATAGAATCCAGGTAGACATTTACAAGCTCCAGTCTCTCTGTTGCATTTACCATGATTTTGACATTGGCATTTTTCTTTACAACCTATTCCATACTTATTATCACTACATGAAATGTCACAACGTATTCCATGAAAGCCCGGCTCACATTGACAATTTCCTGTTGTTTTATCACAGATACCATTTTCACAATCACATAAATTTTTACATCCTTCTCCCCACCTACCTTCAAGACATTCTAATTCACATCTGGCTCCATAAAATCCTGGTAAACATGTACAGGACCCATCAATTGAATTACATATTCCTTGATTTTCACATTGACATGTTCCAGAACAATCAACTCCAAAATTTACCTGGGGAACACATCCCTGAGTGCAATTAGTACCCATAAATCCGGCCCGACAAAAACAGGCTCCAGTAACTCTATCACAATCAGCATTTGGACCACATTCACATTTTGCAGCACAACCTTCACCATAGTAATTTGGTTCACACAATTGACTACATCCTTCACCAGTATATCCTTTAGAGCATGAAGTACAACTTCCAGTGATATGATCACACGAATTCTGTCCTGCACATTTACATGGCTGGGAACAATGTTTTCCATAATAACCATTAATACATGGTTTGTTGCAATTTTTACCTCTCCATCCTGCTTTACATGTACAATGCCCTGAAATTGGATCACATTCTCCATGAACACAATTGCATACTTGAGAACAATCTTTTCCAAAAGTATTCTTATCACATGCTCTATCACAACGTTCTCCCGTCCATCCATCTAAGCATTGACATTCACCAGTTTTACTATCACAAGATGCTCCATTAACACAATCACAAGTTTTTTCACAATTCTTTGAATAAGTTCCAAATGGACATGTAAATTCACAAGAACTTCCAGTTGTTCCTTCAGTACATTCACATTCCCCAGTTGAACTGTTACATGTAGAATTATTAAGACAAAGACAATGGTTTTGACAATTAGGTCCATACATATTTGGTGGACATTTTTGATCACAATTTTTCCCCATAAACCCTGAAAAGCAAGTACAGGCTCCTGTAATTCTATCGCAATCTCCATTAACGCATTGACATTTTTCTTTACATCCACTTCCCCATCTATTTGGAGGGCATGGAGTTCTACAATCTGGTAAAGAATATCCAGCTGGACATTCACATTCACCTGTTACATGATGACATTTTGATAACATGACAACGCCTGTCTCATAATCTTCATCACTTCCACAATTACAACGTTCCAAACATTTAACACCAAAAAATCCATCAATACATGGTTTGTTACAATTTTTACCCCTCCATCCTGGATTACATTGACAGGCTCCAGTTTTTGAATTACATTTTCCATTATTACTACAGTTACAAATTCCACTACATCCAGCACCAAAAGTACCCTCATCACATTCTTCAGAGCAACCTTTTTTACTTTTAAAACCTGGTGCACAGATACAGGAACCATCATATATGTCACAATCATTATCAAACGATCCAAATATTGTACTAAGAAAACCTTTTTTAATTCCGCAATCACATTCTTTTTCACAACCTTCTCCGTAATAACCCCTAGAGCAGGGAACTGAACATGTTTCTCCCGTATATCCTGCTGGACAGCTACATACTCCTACAAATATTTTAATTAATATTAATTATAAAAATTAATACATACCCGTTGCAGGATGACATTTTCCACCATTTTGACAGTTACAAATATTCATACAATCTTTACCCCATCTTGAAATAGGACAAGTTTCAGAACATGAAGCAGAGTAGAAACCTGGCTGACATTCACATGAACCATCAATTGCATTACAAACTCCACCATTTTTACAACTACATTTATTAACACAACCGGGTCCAAATGTTCCTAGTGGGCATGATTCATCACAATTCTCTCCATGTTTTCCTGGAGGACATTTCTTTAAACATTCTCCAGTTTCTTTATCACAACCATGTTTACAGAAACATTTATTTGAACAACCATGTCCATAACTTCCAATGGGACATTCATTGTCACAATACTTTCCGAACCATCCTTTCTTACATTTACATTTTCCATTTTTAGAATCACAAGATTCAGTACCAGCTTTAGAACACTTGCAGGTATGACGACAATTCTTTCCATAGGTAAATGATTTGCAAGGTTTATCACATTTCTCTGAATAAAATCCTGCAGGACAGATACAATCACCAAAAATTTTATCACATTTATTATTAGAACAATTCATACGGCAAGGTAAATTACATTGAGGTCCATACCAACCATCTTTACAGTCTTCATTAATATATTCACATTCACCAGTTATATGATGACATGATCCACCTCCACAATCACATGAAAATGCACATCCTAAACCATAGGTGCCGGTAGCACAGGTAGCATTACAAAGAATATCTTCAAAACCAGGTAAACATTCGCAAGATGGGTGTGGTAAATCACTCCTACATGGAGCACCATTCTTACAATCAGCACATGTAAATTCATTGTTTGGTCCAAAGTATCCTTTCTTGTAACCTATAATTTAAGATATATTAGAATAAAATTTATTAGTCAACAAGCAAAAACAGAAGCATAATTAAACAAAATAAAAACGATCCATGCGCACACCTTTAGTCTCAATTGATTTACTATTTAAACTTCTTAATTTTCCCATCTTCATTGGTAAGTACTCATAATTTCTAACTCCATCGATAAATTTATTATTTTTACCTAGAAGCTGATAAAAATTGCCATCTTCATCATAGTAATCACTAACTTGTGTACGTAACGGTGTTAAAAGATTATCTGAAAAATTAATTAAAGTATAACAAATTTACAACAATAATTTTTTTAATAATAAAAATATATACAAAATATCACTAACTAGCTATCAAAAAGCAACATCACAAATGGCTTCAAAAAAATGTTACTTACTTTGAAGTGAATTAGTAGATAATGCAATAGATCGTAATGAATTAGCATTTACTGCTAGATAATTATTAAATTTTTATTTCAAATTAAAAATATAAACTTACCAAAACACGTCCTTCCATCGTCTCCAAGTGTATATCCACCAATGCAATCACAAGAATATCCTCCATCAGTATTTTTACATATTTGAGAACAATTTCCATTATCAATTAAACATTCGTTAACATCGTAGCAAATTGATGATTCTTTGTCAATCGTATATCCACTATTACATTCGCAAGTAAATGATCCAATTGTATTCGTACATATCTGATCGCATCCGCCATTATCTTTGGCGCATTCGTCAATATCTAAAAAAAAAAATTAAATTAAAATGTCATCACAAAATTGGGTAACATAAAGGTAAAAAACACAAAGGAATGGACATTCCGTACAATGCATGCAACTTAGGACGATTGTCCAAAATTAAAAAATGACACAATAGACATAGTAATGTACCCTCACAAATATGGCGATTTTTTTGATTAAGTTGAAAGCCATGTCTACATTTGCAGACAACCTCTTTTGACACATAATTCATGCATAATTTATGACAACCTTCAACATTGTCTTCAAGTTTAGGTTCATAGCAATTAATTAAAGCAACATTTAAAGGAGAAGCGTTAGTAGTAGATGGAGAAGTATACTCATAGGAGTATGGATATATAGAATGATAAGGGGATTTACCTTTACAACTTTTACCATCTTCCTGTAATTTGAATCCATCTCTACAACCACAAATTATTTCACCATCCATTTGATCATAACATTCATGTTGGCACCCCCCGTTTCCTATGGAGCAACCACTTTCTTTAACCTGACATGACCTTCCATCTTCCATTAATTCATATCCCTTATGACATTTACATTTGTAAGATCCATATACATTTACACATATATGTTCACAGCCTCCACTTCTGAATTCGGTACATTCATCAACATCTATAATTTTTTTATTTTTTATCTTTAAATTCTATTATCAAATTACCTATACATGTCCTCATATCCCTTTCTAATCTAAATCCAGGGTAACATTGACACCTAGCTTGGCCATTATGATTCACACAATGGTGCTGACAACCACCTTTATTATTTTGACATGGATCAATAGCTAAAAAAGTGTTTTATTTAATATTATAATCCATCTAATTAATTCAATAACTCGTTGAATTATTAATACCTAATTATAGGTTTTAATAATTGTTTATTGAATTTTTATCTCTTACCATAACATTTTCTTTTATCCTCACTAAGCATATATCCTTGCTTACAACGACACCTATAAAATTGGTTATCTTTTTCCTCACAAATTTGGTCACATCCACCATTGTTTAGGGAACAGCTGTTGTTATCTACAAAATAGATGTTTTTATTAATTAATCTTTCTAATTAGAAGGATTCCCAATTTCTATTTATAAGAGATGTATAACTAATTTTTAATTCTAACAAAATGCCAATTCAAAATAATTAGACGTTATTTAAATTATCTTTTAACAAAAGAGAAGATATTTCAATTAAAAACAAAGCAACATCCTAATTATAAGTATTTCCCCTTTTTCTACATTTGATGTCTAGTAAACATATACAAAAGAAAAATAAATATGTTGCCCTTTTAGAAACTAAATACTATTTTAATTATTTTATATTAACCAATTGTTTTCTTTTCTTCAATCTTATAAGAGGATAAATGAAATACTATAGCTATCTTTGAAGTACCCCAATAATGAATATCTTCATAAATGGTTAAGTTTAAACAAGTTGTTAATAAAAAATTTGTTATCATCTCTTTTGTAAACACAATCAACTTACCAACACATCTCCTTCCATCCGAGGCTAATTTTTTGTCTCCTGGGCATTCACAGCGATAGTTTCCCTTTAAATTAACGCATCGATATTCACAACCACCATTCTCGACCTCACATTCATTGATATCAATACATGTTTTGTTGTTTCTGGATAATTGATAACCATAATGACATCTACAATAATATCCTCCAATTGTATTAACACACTCATGTTCGCAATCTCCACCACCACCAAGGCATTCATCAACATCATATTGACAATAATTTCCTGTAAAACCATTCATACATTCACAAATTTTATCATTCTCCTTCCTATTCTCAATACAACTTCCTCCATTGTGGCACAAGTCTGGTGAACAGTTAACTAGAAAAAAGGAAGCTTTATTTATATTATTAAAAGTATCATAAAAATGTCTTTATGTAAATAAAATTAAAAAGATTATCAAGTTAGGGAATTGGCAATAAATCAACTTCATTACTACTTTTACTACTTCATATCATGACATGATATTACTATAATAAAATTATTATATACAAAATACTGATAATGTGGTAAGATTAGAAGCGTTAACCAATCCTATTTAAGTTTGATATCAATTGATATTTACCTTTTACACACCCAGGAATACCAGGTTTATGTACCATTCCATCACAACACTTTGCTACAGTATGCCTTCTTGTACGATTTGCCTTCTTGAATGTTTGATAATAAACAACTCTGAAAGAAAAGAAATAGATTATTGGAATTTTAGTAAAAAAAATTTTTTTATGATTAATATGTAACAATTCAAATCGGCATCCCTCTCTCAACAAAACACTTCATCATACTTTTTTATTGTAATCCATTAAAGTATTAGATAATTTTATGACTCAATTATTCAAAAAAAAAAGAAGTTATAATGTACTTAAATCTTTTCATACTTTTTAATTAATCATTTCTTATTATTTATCATCGTATGTTTTATGCCGACAACAATGAGGATTGGAAAAAAATGTCATTGTGTATTAAATCTTTATGATGTTAGATACAATTTTTTTTGCTTCCTCAAAAACAAAATATAAAGGAAGATTATAAGTATATAAATAAATCACATTGAACTTTTTAATATGAAAATATCAATGCCATTACTTTTTTTTTGTCAAATATGTTAAATATTATTAATGATAGACTATATATTCTCCAATGTGGTATTTATTAAAACAACTTCAATAATGCATACATTTTTATATAACCAATCATTTTTTGAGAGAAGGATAAATTTTTAACAAAAAAAAAAGATACTTACTTTGGTTCCCTAATTATACAACTAACTTTAGGTCCATTACAATTAGGTTTTCTTTTCCTAACATATTTGGTGTACGACTTGACACATGGTTCTTTCACTGTAACAATTTCTGTTTCTTCAAATGGACAAACATTTTGACTAAAAAGAAAAGATTTAAAAATATATATAAATACATTCACATATGAGAATAATTAATTTTCCTTATATATCAAAGAGATAAGGGAAATGACAATTTTTTATTTCCCCTCTAATTCCATTTTACAAACTTCTAATCTTAAGATAATACCATTAAATATCATTTAATCTATCCTATCTTAATATCTTATCATGTTTATAATTAATTTTTTGGTTAGGAAATAGTTTAACATAATATGATATCAACTATCTGTATTTGACACAATATTTTAATACTTTAAGATGATTAATTTATTTCTCCTTTTTCAAAAAGGATAAACTGTTTCTCAATATTCTTGACCCCTTCTTTAAAATGTCCTTTTTATTAATTATAAATATGTTTTATGATTATACATATATTTTATAAGACGAAAAAAGAAAGTCAAGAAGTTAATGGACATTCAACATTTTTATTAACAATATATTCGTTTAAAGACAAAAGGTTACAAAAAGAGTTACCTATTGTGTAATAATCTTTTAATATCTTTCCAATAAGCATATGGTTAATGTGATCAGATTAACGGTCCTTAAAATATCTATACATAATTATATGGTTTTTGTCTTTTACCCCTGATTATTGTTATTATGATTATGATTATGTGATTAAAGATGTTTAATGTGCCAAGTATGTATTTATGTTAATTTACATATATTCTTGGTGACTTTAAATTTATTAATATAAAGATTTTTATACTTACTAAATTAGAAGGTAAATAAAATAGGTGAAAACATTTTTGTTTAAAAGTTTACTCATACTATTAAAAATATCCTGTCCTTAACAATAATAAATATAATAAAAATGGTAGTAAAATTTGTCTAAATATTTTATTAATCCTCTCAATTAACTATTATGTTAATAATCTTTTAAATATACACACACACACCATACATTTTCTAAAAGGTAATAAATTGGTAATGTTTATAAATAATCATTGATAAGGTAATAATATCATTGTTTGTTTGATTATTACTCATTATTGATAATACTTAAAAAGGTGGTAATAGGATCTTAAAAACTTAAGAACACATATATGATGTAAGGAGGTTTTGAATTTTATGGTTTATCAAGGATGAGATATTTCAAATAATATTAATTGCTTATTTTATTTACTTATAATACAATTAGATACACTTTCACTTTATATTTAATGATGATGATAATATCTGGATGATTAGTTAAAAACTTGAGAGAGCTAATTAAAATTAACTATATTTATAAGCAAACAATTATTAGGAGATAACTCTTATGTTTAAAAAAACGACATAAGATTTTTAAATATCAATCAAATTTATTTGATTTTTTTTATGGAAATCCATTTCAAATAACATTATAATGTGACAGGATAAGAAGGTAATTATATTGGAAAAAATATATTACACTCCAAAGGATAACATTTTTCACATCAAAAATTAATAAAATTAACTATCTTTAATTAAATTAAAACAACTAACTAAACACTATTTATATAATAACAAAAAAAACTTACTCCCCAATTTTAAGTTGATCCACTTCAAGATTAATCTCCATCTCGCCATAAGTTGAGGGACATAAGGATATTAGAAGTAAACATAATATCAAGAATAAAGATTTGATACAATCAAACCATTGTAAATACATTAGAATCATGGTAATATTTTAGAAATTGAATATATTATATTAATTTTGATGACAGATAATAATAAACTTTTCCAAAATATATAATAATACTTTATATAACACCAAAATAACTAGAGTCAATCTTTAAAATTTTTTTGTCTCCCCTTCCCAGATTATTTTTTTTTGTCCCTTTTATATTAAATAATATAATGAATGGGTAAAAATTTTATTAAATAAAATAAAATTTAACTTCTCTTTTTTAATTTTAATATATAGATTCTAGTAAAAGTTATAGAAGATAAATCATTTAAATTCCTGAAAATAATATGATAGTTAATTATATATAATGATTGTGAGATATTAATGATAAACTGTAACTTTTTTTTTAAATATCTTAAAAGAAAAGTTAATTTTTTTTTGTGAAAATTTATTAATTATAGGAGATATATAAGTTTAAAGTAATGATATATAGGATGTAATAATTAAAAATCTATTTGGACAAAAACTTTTTCTTCTTGATAAAGGATTAAACAAAAGGGGAGTATGATTTTAAGTTAGTTAATGTCCCTAAAACCATACAATTTAACGAGAGTTCTTAAGAATTATTATTAGTGATGGAAGAACTACATGTAGATTTCTATTATAATTTTTATAATAGATTCTAAAACATGAATAATATATATGAATGTAGTCAAACAAAAATAGAAATAATAAAATTGTGTGTTCTAGCTGTTTGGAGGTTGATATAACAGCAATACATATATATTCAATGGTATTACCCCCAAAAACATGGGCACGCCTACCCCTCTCTCCTTTGCTCTTTAAAATGTTAATAGTTTAAACTTTATAATAAAACTGATGTTTAACAACTTAAGATTGTGATATTAGATTGTTATATATTATGCCTATATATATGTATATGAAAGATTGGACATATTACAACATCAAAATTTTTAATTCCCTCATTGACAATATCAAGAACAAAGATTACTACAAAAAAAANAAAAAAAATTTTTTTAAATGTCATTTTTTTGTTATTAAAATATCACACTCATCTTGACTTGAACTTAGTTTAAACTTTGTATATTCTCTGTATCTGTCTTATTAATAATTAATCACCATTCATCTTTCCAAGTAAATAAAAAAAGAATGAATAACTCAATTTTTTAACTGACCATTGGCGCCTCAATAATATTACAATTTTTTACTTTTTAATTTTCTACTACATTTAAAATCTATCCCTGATTAAAAATTATGAGTATAAAAAAGTAATCACATTTTAAACAAAACTTTAAAATTATATCCTTTTCTCAAAAATCACAATTATTTATCATTATAACTTTTTTACAAAGACAAGAAAGGACAAATATTTTTTTATCAACCAGTCAAAATAGTGAAGGTGAATATTGGTGACAAAAATATTTGAAGATATATACATGATACTATTTTCATATATGAGAGAAATCATCATGAAATGGATGAAAAATCAAAGTAATATTACCTAATAAAAAAATTCCCATATTTTAGGTAATTATAACAGTTGGAAATAATTTTATCGGATACCTTTATATTTAATACGACAATAATGATAATTATTTTGTCTCTGGTAAATATCAATAATATCAAAGGGGGAGAAATAATTTGATAATAACATTAAAAATTTAAATTATATTAACTCTTTCATTCCCACCTCAGAAAGATATTCGATGGTATAACTGTTAGTAAAACGATGAAAATAGGTATCATTTTTAATTTGAGAAACTTTTTGTTACATTATTATTATTACGGAACGTTTCAAATTTGTAAGGGATGAATAGATTTGTATATTTATTTATTTGATTATCATTTCAAATTAATTTTTATTGTTCTCTTCTTCTTTTTTTTTGATACCCCTTAATATTAATAAAATATTGTTATAATTATTATCAAAATACAAATTTAATATCCTCCACATTTCTTGTCTTTTCAAATGGAAAGTGGTAATATAAATGTATATATGTGTCTTATCAATTTATAGATGTAATGTTATTTTAACTAGACTTTTGTAAATTGTTTAATAAATTGTTAATGGCATATTTAATAATTTCACCTATATATTATTATAATATTCCACTATTAATGAGGCAAGATTAGAAATAAAATGTATTTGTGTAATTTTGTGTTAAATGAGGAAAAAAAAATAAAGATAATTTTGTATCTAAAATACATATTTTTCTTTGATTATTTTCCCCACATAATATGTAGAATTTAATATTTATAGTACAAAGGAAGTGAAATAAAAGTATAAAAAATAGGCAAAAAAAAAAAAGATTTGTTAAATAAATTAATTTTGATTGATATATAATACTTTGTCAAGAAATTGTATCCTATCACTTAAAGATGAAAGAATAAATGGTTTGTTAGATTAATTGATATAAATTAAGGAGAAGGAAATGATGTGATGAAAAGATAAAGCTCTTTATAAATAAAACAATTATTTATACTCAAGATATAATATATTAAAATAAGAATTTTAATTAATTAAAACGACATGTTGATGTTTCAAAAAATGATAAATGTTTTATGGTAATTTGTATTTGGGATCAGAAATGAATTGTTCATGGGGGAGAAAGATAATTCAATATATATATGTATATTTATTCCTAAGATAATTAAGTATGTTTGAGTAGTTTATGGTAATAATAGTAAATGGAGTCAATAAATGTATTCATCATATTTAACTCATTAACATTAAATTTAAAGATGAAAAAAAAAGTTTTTAAATATTCTTATAATATAGTATCATCAAACAAAAAGCAAATAAGAAAAGAATATATATATATATATGTATATGAATGATTAAATTTTTATGAGAATCACGCAATAATATATATAAAGAGTTATTCCCTTTTTAAATGTGATAACTTTTTTTTGTTATATAATGATAATACTTTAAAATAAATGATAGTTTTTGAAAACTGGATATTTCCTTAAAACAATTCATATATATATATGAATCATATATATTTAAGTACACCAAAATTATTTTAATATTAATTATTACATAACATTTAATCATCTCTATTTTTTGATTTTCTAATATAAAAACCACACCATTTTTTACAATTACTATAATAGCAAGAAAATAATCATTAATAAATAATGATATATTGTCATTCCTAAACACATTTACTGATCTTGACCTTTTTTATTAAAAATATTTACCATACAATATTTACATCCCCAATCTTCTCTTTATGGTGTCAAACCAATTAATAAAAAGGCAACAAATATAAAATATATTAATATTAAAAAATTTTTTAATTATAATATTTTTAATCCTATTTAATTATTTTTTTAAACAAACGAAATAAAATATACGAATATTTATTAAAGTATAAAATAGTATATTATAATAAAAGCAATAAAAATTATTTATTTTTAATGCCTTTGATAAAAGATATATATTATTTTAAACAATTATAGTTTAATAGAATTTTCATATTAAAAATTGTATATTTATATATAATATAAAATTTGGATTGACGATAAATTTTTATTTTCAATTAAATATATTGAAAAAAGTGTAGGCTTTTATCGGAAGGGATAATTTTGAATTAGAAAAAAGTGAAAGAGATATTTAAAAAGAATTAAAAAAATTTCTACCATCCTTGTCCATATGATGGAGCTCCATATCCATATCCACCATGGTGTGGATATCCATGATATGTTGGTTGTTGATAACCAGCATTTCCATATCCGGCACCATATTTTGAGTGTCCTTGATCCCATCCTCCTCTGGCAGCATTTCCAAATTCATTGTTAGCATCATGTCCTCCAGCATATTTGTTAGCAGCTCCATCAGCAAATGATGCAGCATGTTGTTTGTGAGAAGCATCATCAACAGCAAATTTATCATATCCTGATGCACCATGAGCAGCATTAGCAGCATCAGCTTTAGCAGCATTTTGGGTGTCAGCTCCATATCTTTGTCCTTGTTTCTCATCACTATAAAATTGTTCTACATGATATTGTGGTTGAAGATATTTGTAGTCAAAGAAGCCAAATGTTTTAGCATTAGCATCTTTTCCATATTTGGATGCTGTATCAGCAGCTGATGCTCCAGATACTGATGAGGCGCTTGCAGCTTCGGAACCGGCAGCTTTAGCAGCATCAGCAGCTGCTGCAGCAGATTTTTCAGCACCATTTATACCAAAAGCATTTGCTGCACTGTATTTATTTCCATTAGCAGCATGCCCATATCCGGATACATGTCCTCCATTATTATCTCCATAAGCATTGAATCCATCAGTTGCACCCTTAGAATAGGCATCACTTCCACCATATGGAATAGCTCCACCAAAAGCTGATGAAATAAGGAGTGAGGTATAAACAATAGTTTTAATCATGTTTTGTTTTGTTATCAATGGAATAGATGTTTCGATATATTCTAAGATTCATCTTTTATACAGACATGAATAATAAAAATGGGTCATTACATTGACGAAACTAGAGATCCTTCAAATTACAAAAACTTACACTGAAGCAGGAGTAACAAGTTTTGGAAACATATAATTTAAAAAAATAATGGCTTCTATATGACTATCGAGTATGAAATTATATTAATATAATTTATTTTTAAAAGTGGAAAAAATTAATATATATACAACATTATACAATACAAAATATGAATACAAAAGTTTGAAAAAAATAGTATTATACAATTAAATATTACGACTAATATTCTTCCTTTTCAAAAAATTGACTAGAATTGATCATCATTTCACGATAATCCAATTCCAATGCTCCAAGATCTTCTGATGCCTCGGTAAATTCACCCTCCTCCATTCCTTCACCAACATACCAATGAACAAAAGCTTTCTTTGCAAACATCAAATTAAATTTATAATTCAATCTTCTCCATGCTTCCACTATTGATGTTGTATTAGACAACATACATACCACCCTTGGAACCATTGATATGTATGATCCTGGCACAGATTTTATTGCTCTTGAACTTATACCAACTTTAAAACCTGTTGGGCACCAGTCAACAAATTGTAATATTTTTTTACTCTTTAATTTATTTATAGCTTCATTTACATCTTTAGGTGTTACATCACCTCTATACAATAGACATACAGACATAAATTTACCATTTTTCATATCAACTTTAACCATTTGATGATCCTTCTCAAAACACATATTTGTTATCTCACTCACTGACATTGTTTCATGAACAAGCCTTTCATTTGATACTATAGGATTAATTGAAGCTAAGGGAAAATGAATCCTTGGAAATGGTACCAAATTTGTTTGTAAATCAGATAAGTTAGCATGTAACGATCCTCCAAAGCGCATCGATGATGTTATTGATGAAGCTAGTTGAGCAATAATGTTGTTCAAATTTGAAAATGAAGGCAGTGTAATGTTTAAATTACTATCACAAATGTCATATATAGCTTGATTTTCCAGCAAAAATGTACAATCACTACAATTCATTGAAGAATGTGTTGTTAGTACCGAATTGTATGGTTCCACAACAGCACTCGAGATGTTAGGTGAAGGATAAATTGCCATTTCAATAATAACTTTCTTAGGAAAACTTTCTTTTAACATTTCCATTAAAAGTGAAGTGAATCCTGAACCTGTCCCACCACCAAATGATCTGTATATAATGAATCCTTCCAACGATGTACATGATTCAGCTAACTTACGTACTTTATTCATTACCTCTTCAATATATTGTCCTCCTAAACCATACAAACCTCTAGCATAATTATTTGCGGCATCCTCTTTTCCATTAACCAATTGATCAGGGTGATATAAATGTCTAAATGTACCAACTCTAATCTCATCAATAACTGAAGGTTCCAAATCAAAAAACAATGATCTTGGTACATACTTCTTATCTTCAACTTCATTAAAAAAAGTCCTAAACGAACTATTATTCATATCAATATTATTCCCATACTTAAAACCAGCTGGATCTATATCATGCTCTAGACATAATAGTTCCCAACAATTATCACCAACCTGACAACCACCCTGTCCAATATGAATTGATATTATTTCACGCATTAAGGTACAACTGAAAAAAGATAGTGTTAAAAAATTGAAATATATAATTAAAATTATACAACAAATCATTCAAATCTTATATTGAGACAATATTCATAATAATAGATAAATATACATAATTAAGATATGGTTAGGTATAGTTTATTACCAATAAATATTATGCATCAATTTAGGAAATAAATAATATATTTTTTTTTTAATTTAAGGTTAAAATAATAAAATTTATACAAGAAAAATAAATATATATTTTATACAGCTAAATTTTTATTCTCTCATTAATTAGAAGTCGTCATCGGAATCACAGGGGCGAAAAGTTTTGTTAAGTAAATCACGATCAACTGGAATTGGTGATCGTATCTCTAGGTCAGCAGTTGGATCCTCAAGAAATCTTTTGGTACATTCATACATAAATTCGTTCTCAGTAAGTTGTCCCTCTTCCAATCTTTTTAAACGACTTCCAAGATTTTGGCGTCGTTTTAAAGAATCCATTGATGGAACAGGAAGTATACCAAAATCAGCATTTTCCTCCTCTCTAATTGGAGACATTGATATTTCGGGAAAGTCCCGATTCTGTCTTGATTTTTCCAACTCTAGCTTTATTTCTTCTTCATCCTCCATAACAAATGACTCTTCAATTTCATTCTCAATATCAAAAGGTGAGTCCGGTGGTGTTGCTGTCCATTCCTGCGATCCATCAACATCTCCTGATGTATTATTTCCACTTCCACAACCCAGATTTTTACCAGGACATTTTTCATTAATCAAAAAATCTTCTTCCGAAGAAAGGTATTCCCTTTGGGTATAAGTAACTAGTGTACTTTTTTCATTTCCAGACAAATATTCCTTTGCTCCATCATAACGTGGCTTATAAGTACACTTTTCAGTATTCATTTTTATTATTCTTTAAACTCTGTAGGTGAAAAGAATTAATATAAAGTTGGTAAGGTACCTTGAAAAGATAAAAACGATGATAAATTTAATTATAAAGTAGAGAAAATAATATTCAAATAAGATGACATTAAAAGAAGTGGAAGAGAGTAATCAAAAACCATTCTAAATTTTTTNTTTTTTATCAATTTAAAAACAAAAAATAATGGGTGATAAAAATATAGCAAAAAATATAAAAGGACCAGTGATAAAGAGTGCCACATTAAAGGAGTTACCAAGTAAAAATACATTAATGAAATTAATAGAATGGCAAAATGAAAAATTGGAAAAGTATTCAAGTGATTTAAATAAACATTATGTCATACCATTAGTTAAACATTCAATGAGACCTCCACTCAAATCATCAATAAAAAGATGTAAAGATGGTAATAACAACAATGAGAATAATAATAATGAATTGAATGACAATCTTTCACAAAGAGATAATGATTTTAAGGCTAAGGTAAAAGGTATCGTTTGAAGAGAATTTATTCCATGTATAATTATTTTAAACCAATTACAGAGTTAACCTTTGATTTATCTCAGAGTACGGAGTTTTACATACCAGTACAGAAACAAAGATGGATGAGCGTAGGAGAGTTATCGGTCTTGTATCGTCTCAAAATTTTATCGCAAATGTTGGGGAGTTATACCTCTTTAAAGAATTTCCAATTAGAGATTATTGATAAATATTATGAAGCATTGATATCAAAAGTTGATTCAAATATTAGATCACTGATAAAGAATTACCTAAAGGGTGTATGGTCAATAATTTTTATAGGTGATATATTTGTTTTCGATAACATTAAGTTGGAATCCATTGATGAAGGGATAAGGAAGTATTTCCCAAAAAATATTTTTGATTCAAAGTATGATAAGAATGTTCTTGATATGTCATTAAAAATTAATTATTATGATCCAGCCATGTATGTAAGAAATTTGGAGATACAAACAAATTGTTTGAGAGCCATTACACATTTGATTATTAAAGCTATGATAGATTTAGTTGATCAAGCTTATTATCTTTCAACAGAAAATAAAAAATTATTGAATAATCTTTTGACATTGAAAAAAATTTATAATAGTTTACCAAATAAGTATTACTTTCTTGAAACACATCCTTTGTCAAAAGCATACGAAGATTTACTTAATGAAGGTCCAATTAATAATGGTGTTATTTTTAATGATGAAGGATAGAATAATTGTTTTTAATATTATATAATAAAAAAAAATGATCCTAAATAAACAACTATTGTTTTATAAAATTTGGTCTTTTTATTTTTTTTGTTGGTTTATCTAATATTCAATACCAATAGTTGGTGCAAAATGACCACTTCCGGCAGTTTGAGAAAGCCTTCCATTTTGACGATCCCACCATAATAAATCTCCTTTAGTACAACTTTCACCTGATTTTTCTGATGATGTCAAGATAAGACGTGTATAAAGATAAAAACCAAGGAGAGTTCCACCAACATAAAGGAAAACTGTACGGGGTGTGGCACGGAAATACTCTGCTTGATTCATGTCAGCTGAATACCAACGGAACATTGATGGATCCATAACTACTCCATGCTAAAATAAAAACTAGATACTAAATATTATAATAATACTTACTCTATGTTTCATCTCTTCAGGATTGTATGTTTTTCTAAGGTATTCTTTCTTCAAAATTTCTTTAACTCTATATCTCCAAAGTACAGCTTTCTTCTCCTCATCTGAAAGATTATATTGTTCACCAGGAAGAAATTCTGTCTTTCCGTGTGTCTCAAAATAACCAAAAGTTGGATCTTGCCACAATTTTGGTGACTTTACATTTTGATTGGCTGCAGGGCGCAGAAGTCTCAAACCAACACGCATTCTAAAATAATAATAATAAAAAATATAACTTTCTAAGACAATTAATAATTAGTACTTTCTAGAGGATAAAAATGTTTGCTATATGCACGTGTACACTTTACCAAATTTTTCGTGATGAGAAATATTTTAAAAATCTTCTTTTTGATTGTTCAAATTAATACTTTTAATAATTTCTCTAGATATTTATTTTATTAGACTATGAATAGATTGATATTTCCTAGATTATTATTAGATTCCAAAAAGTGTATTATACCAAGTGTAAGAAATCTTCAGGGAACAAAAGTAAAATGTTGGCAAAAATTTGAAAATGAAAGACATTATGAACCGGGAGAAGATGTTCCCGGTAGAATATGGCATGGATTAACGTACGATTTTAGGAGATGGAGAAGAAGATTTAATGATGCGAGGAGAGATGCATGGAGACGTATGAATCCAATTGCTCATACAAAGAAGGAAGTTCAAGATTGGGAATTGTTACCATACAGAGCTGAAGTTGTCATTATAGGAGGAGGTTTATCTGGTAGTGCTACAGCCTTCTGGTTGAAACAAAGATTTAGGGATGAAGATTTTAAAGTTGTTGTCGTAGAAAATCCAGATTCTGTAAGTTTTTTTATTTGAAATTATTTATAAATTAAGTTCAAAGAATCAAATACAATGCTCGATCCAGGATCATTAACACATCAATTTTCACATCCTGAGTTTATTGAAATGTCCAAATTTACAAGTGAATTTTTAAGACATGCTGGAGAACATCTACAGATATTAGATTCACCCACACCAGATATAAATTTACTTCCTGTTGGACATATGCATCTAGCAAGGAATGAGGAAGAGGCAAATAAATTGAGGGAAATGTGGAAAGTACAAATAGGAAAGAGTGCTAAAATAGCTTACTATGATAAAGAAGAATTAAAGAGTACTTTTCCTTTCATGAATTTTGAAGATGTCATTGCTGGTACATATGGTCTGGAGGATGAAGGAGCCATAGATACATGGCAATTGATATCCGCGATAAGAGAGAAAAATATTACACTTGGTGTTCATTATATTAAAGGTGAAGTTGAAGATTTCTTGTATGAAAATGAAAATATTCATTCTACTAAAATTTATAACGAAGTAGAAGAAGTTGATGCATCTCATTTAAAGAGGAAATTGTTGAGAGGTATTATTATTAAACCAAAGATGACTGGAGCATCCCCGAGACCAATTAGATCACATATGATTGTTAATGCTGCTGGACCATGGTCTGGAAAGATTGCTGAGTTAGCTGGTATTGGTAAAGGTAAGGGAATGATGGCAGTACCTGTTCCGGTTAAACCAAAGAAAAAAATGACATATGTTATTCATGCTCCTGATGTACCTGCAGTAGATTTTCCTGCTTTAGTTGATCCTTCCGGGATTTATGTTAGACCACAAGATGTTGGTTATAAATTTATAGTTGAAAAAAGTTATTCTCGTGAAGAAGATAAGTTAATCGATCATAGTAATTTAAATGTTGATTATGATTTTTTTTACAATATTATTTGGCCAAAACTAATTGAAAGGGTTCCAGGATTTAAGAATATCAACATTGTTAATGGATGGGCAAGGTATGAAGATGTTAATATCTTTGATGATGCTCCAATTATTGGAGAACATTTATTATATAAAAATCTTTTTATGATGTGCGGGTATGGAAGGTATGGAATGCAATTTAAATTAAGTGCTGCAAAAGCATTCTCTGAAAGAGCATATGATGGAGCTTATACTTCATTTAACTTGAGAAAATATGATATGAGAAGGATAATGAAGAATCAACCATTGAAAGAACCATTGAAATTTTAATTTCTTACTTGTAAATAATATATAGGTACTAATAATGTTATGAAAGATATTTTATAAATATTTTATTAAGTTTTATAAAATAATAAGAATTAATGTACAGATTACATATAATATAAATCGTCAAAAGATAGTGGACCAAATATATTTTGTCGTATCAATGAACTGGACGTTTGATCGGCCACAACAACATGATTGTTGGTATCTGTTGAGTCTATAAAGTGAATATTTTGCCTATGTGGAGAGTTATTTATTTCCCGTAATGACGATTTATCACCACACTCTATATTTAAACTGCCTCTCTTACCACTGTTATGAGTTAATATAGAATTTGATCTTATAGATTGCTTAAAACTTTTACTTAAAGATCTTAATAATCCACGCCGTTGATTAACATTATCATTTTTAATATAATTAATATTTCTATTTATTATCTGTTCCGAATTCTTTAATGAAACAGCATCACTTTCGATAGGCGTATCATTTTTACTAGTATCAGTAGTACTTTTCATCTTTTCAAATTCATCAGACTTCATAACTTTATTAACGAGATCCTTAAATTTGTTTGATTGTACATCAATAACTACAGCATCCTTGGGTAGTAGAGTTACTTTTGGATTAGAAGGTGCTTTAGCAACAGTTTTAGCTAAAGTCTTCTTATAAATTTTATCCTGTGAGAATATTTTTGGTTTTCTTCTCATACAATTAAATATGACACATAAACCAAATAATAAAAAGAAAACTAAAAATAAAAGTTTTATTCTTTTCTTTCCATATCATACCTATACAGGCACCATTCATTACCAAGAAACCGATTAACATATCAATTTCGCCACTATTTCTCTTGAATTCGTCAATGGCAACAGACTGGGATTGGTCAATCATGTTGTCGGATCTGGAATTTAAAAAAAAATGCGAATGAATAAAGATTATTTCTTTTCTTGATATAAAACTATTAGCAATATAAATTTCAAAAAATGAATGGAACAAAATTTTTAAAATGTATATACAAGAAGAACAAAATTTATTTAAGCTACATATGACTTAAGACACATATTTATTCCTATTTGAAACATATAAAAAGTGCAATTTTCTAGGCTGATTTGTTGTGTTTGTATCAAGAGAAGGAAAAAAAAATATATTAAATATAATGCAGTGATAAAAAAATGAAAAAATTTTTGAAGAAATATCTACTTTTATAAAATAAAATTATGAAACATTGGGTCTTTTTTTTGGTGGAAATAAGAAAACTAACAAGATAAAAAAAAAGAAATGTTGAAAGGAAGGGAAAAATTACTAGAATATTTTTTGTATGTAAAATATAATAAGTTTATACACTTGACTTTTAGAAAATAAAAATGTTCGAAAAGATTATAATATATGCATATATATGTGTTTGCAAACAATTAATAAATATGAAAAGTGGTTAGTGTGTTTTATAGGAGAATTAAATATATGTTCTTTAGGCCTTCAAAGTGGAAAAGAGGGTTATGAGAAATTTGGCATCAATTTTAGTTAAAATTAATGATGCTAAAAATCTCAAATAACCACACAACACTGTTGAAAGTGGAGAATTTAAAAATAAAAAATGGATTTTTTCCTCCATCTAATGAAGTTGGAGTGAGATGAGAGTATAAATTTTTGTTATTAGGTTTTAATAGAAGGAATAGATGATAATGAATTTTATTAGATAATTATATTTTTTAAAATTGTAGTATCAATCCCCTTAATGATTATAAAAAGATAGTTAATAAAATTTTTGGCAAAACATTTAACTAAAAATATAATGGAATATTGTGAAAAAAATATATTTATATATTTTATAAGACTATTTACCAACTTTAAAATATTTGAAACCCCCTTTAGGATATAAAAATGGTAATAAAAGGTTTAAGGGAAGTAAAATATCTGTTATACTCAATTACAAACTTTTGAATTTTTATCCTTTCATCTCCTCGACCCCTACAATTGCTATTAAGCTTTGATGCCATTTTTTCATATTTGACAAAACGATTAGATTATTATTATTATTATTATATATTTTCAAAATGTTTTAAAAACAATTGACTTTATTAATATAATATTTAATGTGAAAATCAATTATAAAATAATAATAATAATGAAAATTATCTTAACTTGGTTCATCATATATAAATGATAATAATATTAATAATAAATAATATCCTTCTTATCTTTTTAAGAGATAAATAATTTATTTTATATCAAAATATTAATCTATCATCTGGAGAGGAGATACATAAAATATGAAATATCTAATATTATCATTGAAATTCTAAAATATATGTATATTTTTATGGCTCTAAAAATATATAGGAAGAAATTTTTCTTTTAACATATATATAACCTAAAGTAAATATGGTAGAGTGAAAAAAACATTATTAAGAATTGATAACTTAGTTATACTTTAATTATTACCATCAAGGGATAAGGATTTTATTCCTTGATAATTGTATCTTTTCTCGTTTTAGTAGCTTATTTTTAAATAGAAAGTCAAAGGGAAGATGTCTTTATAAATATATTAACGAGTTGAAAAAAAGGAATAATATACTTAAAATTTTATTGTTACTTTTATTTGTTTTATGTTGTATATATATATGAGAAATAATTTTAATGGTATAAAAGATAACTTATGAAAATTTTTTAATGATGCTATGTTTTTAAAAATATAGTAAAAAGATATATAAAGAAATTTTAGATTTTTAATATTTAAATTGTAACAAGAAAACTTACCTCGTACCTGCTAGAATAAATTTTTCTAAATATTCAGGTAACCGACCAGAAATTAAATTATCATGGTTACTATTATGGAAATCTTTGGTTTTACTCTTCTCTTTTAACATATTTTTATCATTCATTTTTAAGACTTGAAGCAATGCAACTTTGTAACTTGGAGGGCTCTGTGTATTTGTATAGGTACCGTTTGGATGGAGGAAGGCTGTTTGAAAACGATTCATTTTTGAAATAATATTCTCTTTAAATTACAATAATAATAATAACAATAATTGTAGTTGTTGAATTAAAAATATATAAATGTATGGTAGATAGAAAAATATATATATATCTTAAGGTTTAAAATATTTTGCTAAAAGTTTTTGGAATACATAAATATAGAAATTAATAAAAAAACTTTTTGATAAGACTGAATCTTACTTCTCAAAGGGAACGATATATATTTATTTAAATATAATTACTATCAAGTGGGCCATTTAAAGGAAAATGTCAAAAATGAAGATTCTCTACTTTTAATGCATTACTCAATATTTCTTTAAATAAAAATCTTGAGAATGCATGGAATTATTAAATAGAAGACGTGGTTCATCATAACAATTTTTTCATCAACTATTTTATTCCATTTTTCATAATTAAGATAGAGTTTAAATATCTTTATGTAATGATTATCAGGAAAACATTGACCGGGTTCCATTTTATTTGATAGATAAAGTACTTATTTTGGAAGGAGGATATAATATATATACAAATATATTCTTCAAAAATTCACTTACCAATTCTTTAATATATATGCACATCTTACATATATTAAAAGGAATAAATGGAAGAAAACTTAAATTCTAAAATTATTATGATGTTTTAATAAGAGGATGTAAAACATTTCATTAGACAAAGATTAATAAGCAGTGATAAGAATTAATTTTGATTGTTATTTAAAATAATTATTAGAAGTGTGACGAAGAGGAGACATATATTAAAAGGCCATAGTAGTGAATATTCTGAGGAGATATATATGTATATATCCATAAAATCACCATTTGTAGAATAATAAAAAAATTTATAAGAAAATGAATGGTTAGAAAATAACAAAGGAGAGAAGAATATATTGTTGTGTTTTTTAAATAAATGAAATAAGACTTTGTATTATAAAAATACGATTAATTTAATTTACTTCTAAACATATGTACAATTCAAAATTAAAATTATCACTAATATTCTTTATCTATATATATAAAGTTCCTGATAAAAAATAAAAATATTGTAACAAAGAAAAATAGATATATTTAAAAATATAACTTTTACACATTTTCAAAATGTTTATTTTTGAAGAACATTTGAAAGTGAGAAAATAAAGATGCCATTGTCTTTTAACGCAAATATATATTTATTTAATGTTATATTAGAAAGGCACAAAAAATAGTTTTTGATTGTTAATTTTTTTTTTTTTGAAAAATACATTTTAAAATGAGGTTTTCAAAATGAAGTATTTTTTTATTTATGGATTAAGATTAAAATTGTTATGTTATCAATAAAAAAGAGAAAAAAAAGATTATTATGTTAGCACTTTGAAAAGGAATAGTACTTTTAATTTATCAACAAAAATATTATATTTCTTTTTGATATAAAATAAACATAATTGTAAAAGTATTAGATTGGATAAAAATGTTATGTTATTTCATTCCTGTCTCAAAATTATAATAATATTACAACTTTCATTTATAAAGAATATAGAAAATTTCTTTATTAATAATATTTAATAAAAGAGAAATATTTTATTGGAATTTTATTATAGTTATTAATAGAAGTCAATTATAAAACAAAAAATATATTTATTTATTTTTTTTTCAATCACAGAAATAAATTATTTTTACAATAATAAATTTTGATTAACAAATCACTCAATTGTCTGGTGTTATTTAAATGAAGATGTATAAAAGTTTCCTTTAAAAAGTTTCTCATTTAATTTATATATATACATTTTTGACAGAAACATACACGTAAAATGTAATAATCGTACATTTTCCACCTTCTATCTATTCTTCTTCATATACTTTAATGTAATTGATATTTAAAAAAATACTTGCAATTACGCACAAAGGGGGTATGCCGAAAATGATATATATGTTTATGACTATAAAGGAACACACCATATATAGAGAATGTTCATTTATGAGGTGTGAATTTTTATACAAAGAAAATAAATATACACCTGGCACATTATTGTTTAAACAAGTTGATATATTTAACAATACACATATAGTTGTCAAAATTAAAAAAGAAGATATTGAGTAAATGTACAAAAAATTGTTAGAAGGGTTAAGGCTATCGTGAAATAAATTTTTACCACAAAAAACATTTATTAACCTTATTTTTTATTCATAATATAAATTACCATTAATTTATTTATTCATTTTCTATATTAAAATCTTATTCTCCTTAAGACCGTTCTAGCTGTATCAATGTATCAATAATATTATTTATATTAATATTATTAAATATCACAAAACTATTTATTCTCCTATTTATCATTCTTATGCTATTCATTTTTTAAATAATATTTCTAGAAAACAGACAAATTCATTTAGTCTTGTTACAATATAATTCTTATGACTTGATCATTTTTATATTTTCCCCCCTTCCCCTTATAAAATAGACTAAATATACCATTTTAAAATATAATTTTTGTTTTATTATCATTTTTATTTTTCTTTACATTTTTTGTTAGAAAAATTTCCTTTCACTTTTTAAAACAAATTTTCTATTTTCAAAAATATATCACATTCAAAACTTTTTTATTCCTTTCTTACTTGTTTGATTTACTTCATGTCCCTGTGTAATAATAATATTTTTTTTTGTAATTTCCATTCATCTGCAGCATCAATCAAATATAAATAAAAATATTACTATCTTTTTGTAATAATAACATCCTTCTGGTAAATCGGTTTAAATATTTTATCATTTTATATAGCAAATTAAAAATCACCATCTTATAAAGAAATATTTTACGCAGCTGCACTTCTTTTAATCTTTTTTATAGTTAAAGATATATATATATATACTTTGTTCATATAATTTCATTCATCAAAGTTTATGCACTTAAAATAACCCTGCAGATATAACCTAAAAATCATCATCTTTTTTTCACCTTTTTATATTTAAAATCATCCTCTTTTATGGCAACAGGGTCCCTTTTATGTTTATCCTTATTGCCATGTTTCCATAAATGATCATCTTCAGATAAGGAGTTTAACACCACTTCAGAAATTGATACATGCGTAAACATTATTACAAGCAATTGTTTTCTAAGTTCTTTTGACTTTAAAATCATCCTCTTTTATGGCAACAGGGTCCCTTTTATGTTTATCCTTATTGCCATGTTTCCATAAATGATCATCTTCAGATAAGGAGTTTAACACCACTTCAGAAATTGATACATGCGTAAACATTATTACAAGCAATTGTTTTCTAAGTTCTTTTGACGATACCGAAAAATTACTATTTATAGCCTGTTACTTAATTTATCTTGTAATATCCACCGCTTTAATATCTCTATCAATTTTATACTTTATTAACTCTTACATATTTGGACTGACCTTTTATTTTAACTCATAATGATATATATTCTTTTTCCCTATTATATAATATAATTGACTAAAATCTTTATAAATTTTATTATATTTTTTATTTTATAATTTAATTGTATACGCAAAAGTTGTGTTGAAAAAACAATTCCTACTCAGACATCCTTTTTTTTNTTTTTTTTACCTCCTTCCATTCCAACCCAATTGATCCTTTCTCAACTTAACTACTTGGCCATAAAAATGTTACGATGCCATAGATTAACACAATAATGTATATATCAAATTAAATTCAAATAATAATCGTTTAGTATCAATAAATTATTTTATTAATAAATATACAATTAATATATATGGCTATTTATGCTCCTTAAACATAATATCAATTCTTAAAACATATACAAAAAATGTTTCACCATTTATATTGTCATAACTTAGAAATCTTTTTATAATTTTGATAAATTGATGAAGTGAAAAGGAGGAGTAGAGGCGGTATTGATATCGCTAAGCTTTGTTGTTCGCTTCCTGAATGACTTCAACATGTATCTATCTAACAAAATGTTGTCATTACGTTTGAATATATATATATATAAATATATATCAGAACAACTCGTATATAGATATTCTTTAAATGGAACTATATACATATTTAAAATCTCTCTATATATATATTTCATCATTTATTTTTCATATCTATTTACAATTATTTTTTTTTAAAAACCTCTAAAATCACCTTCAAAAGAATTATTACTATGATTCTTTTTATCCATCAAAAAGATGTATTATAATTAACTCCACTCTTTATATAATTTAAGGTGCTTTAAAATTAATGATAAAACTTAATTAAAAAAATATTTTCATTTCTCGTTAGATCAATCATTTTTTATTTCATTCAAGTTCAATTACCCTTCTCTCTTTAAAAAAGGATAATTTTTTTAAATAAATCATATTTTTTTTCTATCCCTTTTCAAGTCCTCAATTGAACATATTTCTTTAAACTAGCATTTAACCTGTCAAAGGGAATGATTTCATTTTACTATATTTTATACTATCTTCATTATGATGATCCTCATTCATCAATTTTCCTATTTCATTCCTTGTTCTTAAAAAATGAAACAACTTTAGTAACTCCTATTTCCATCTTAAGGACATTTTATTTTTTAAATAATATACAAGAGGGCGTTTTTCTTCCTTTTACTATTTTTTTTATTTAATCAAACTTCTCTTTAATCCCATTATACTTATTATATATATATCTCTTTTTAATTTAAACATCTTCTTTGTTTTAATCAAAATGTTTCCATTAATACCATTTGACTATTTCCCCAAACGACAAATTAATAATAATTATTTTTTAATATAACTTATTTCATACATTTTAAGACATCTTAGATATATCATAATGCCTTTGTTAAAGTGCGCATAAATATTTGTCCTATGATCATACTTTTTGATTTAACTAATCTCTTTTTAGTATAAATAAAGAGGATGTAATCATCAGTTGGCCATTTATTATACAAAGGGAAGAGATATCTTATATTATTTTATAGTTTGGCGCAACGGTTATTATATTTTAAATTATATTTAAAAAGAGTAGAGTCTCCTGAAAGAATTTCTTATTCATTTACACCATCATACAAAATATTATTCCCTTTATTTTAGAAGTTAACAATTATAATATTATTATTTATAATCAGTTAAATATTAAACTATCATTCCATATTTTTCAATAAAATCAAGAGAAGAAAGATGAAAGATTTAACAACCATACTCTTGTCAATCCTTCTTCTGATTGGTGTAAGTTTTAATATTCATACCTGTTACTATGTGATATAACAAAAAATGATTTTTTACTTTATAGTCGGTTGATGGCCAGATGAATATTGATTTAGGAATACAGTTTAATAATAAAAAAATTAGTGAATCATGCAGAAGTTACACAACTAATACATCAGTAACAATATCACTTGATCCACGGAATGATGATCATACTCATAGGACTGTTCTAGCACAATATCAAACCTCTCAAATCCATTCCAATACCATTAATGCTAACATACAAGGAAATTGGACTTATTTGGTAAATTTTATTTAAAAAAAACTTATAAAACAAGTGCATAAAATAAAAAACATTTAGGATTACTCTTTACCCCAATTATACAATTAAAACTAATGGAGTCTAAATATTTTGGGGTAGTTGATATTAATTTATAATGCTCTTTTTTTTTCTAAAAATTAATTAAAATCAAATTGGCATTTTTATTGAATACCCTGGCAAAAAAGCCTAATATCTATTTATTTTAATTGTCATTTATTCAATTATAATATACGTCCTTGGTATCCTTTTTAAAAGATATAATATATCACATTTTTATATCTCCCTACTAATGATATAATATCCTTAAAATAATGTAATATTTCCGTCAAATTTTAATTCCTTCCCCACAAAAAAAATATCCATCTGCCCCTTATCACAATGGAGGAGAGACATCTGAATCGGGTGTATGAAGAAACTATCGGTTGCATGTACAGACAGATAGCACCACAAACATTATTAACTATAACATCTACATACACATACACATCTTATAGTCTGAAATATATATTAAAACAACCCATCTTTCTCTCTATTAACATCTGCTCCTTTGTTTACTGTAACAATTTTGAAACAACAAAATAATATCAATTCATAGATATATGAATTGAAATAATTGTAGAGTTATTAAGATTTTTCTAACTTTTCCATGTCTCTTCTTTAATTTTGATAATTTAAAAGAGGGGTTTGATTAAAGTTAAGGGATTTTACATTTCTTTAGAAATAGTAAAGCTATTAATTTATATAATCAAGATGCATTTATTTTGATATCTTAACTCTTTATCATTCTTTGTTTTCAAAAATTTTGTAATCAAAAAGAGAAATTGAAACAAGTTTGTTCTTCACAATAAAAAAGCTTGAATACATATATGATAGATATTAAAATGTGATTGCTTATCAATAAACAAACATATTTATAATAAATAATAATATTCAGAAATAAATTGTCAGATACTTTTTGTTTCCTTAACTTTAAAGATTAAAATTTAAACAAATATTTTTTGTAACATTATAATAGAAAAAAGAAACAGAATTACTGTAATTTTTTTTTAATTTAATAGGTGTATAACAAAATAATTTCTTGATCGCAAACTGTGATAACAACAACAACTTAATAGACCTTTCCTCATATGTTAGTTTCATGACATAGTGATTGATGTATTATTTTAGGGGAAAGGACAAAACCTTACACTTTATTATCGCAACTTGTTATTTATTAATCACATAACAGTTCTCTTCCTGTTTATGTTATAGTACAACTTTTTTTTTTCAAGAACAGTTAATTCTAATTAAACATACCTTGCATAATTATCCTGACTGACTTCACACCTTAAGATAGTTTAAACTTCTACTTTATGTAATCTTGTAACTTAATTTAAATTAGAACGGAAGTGGATGTTTAAAAGTGTAAAAAGTAAATAATAAAAATACAGATTAAAAGAAATTATTAATAATAATGATTTATGTATGTATTTATTTTTCAGGCCAAAACATTAAGAACAAAAATTGAATCAGATTGTCCATTTTTAAAATCAAAACAATTCTCTGTAACTATTCCTCAGGATAAAGATTTATCAGGAAATGTTTGGGAATACCCATCATATCCCTCTGATATTAATTTATCGCTAAAATTTTCCTGTGTACCTGGAAGTTTTGGGGCAACATGTAACAAATTTTGTCAAAATATAACCAATTCCAATTTACATTGTAACCACGTTGGTGATTTAGTTTGTAATGATGGTTATAAATTTCATGATAATGATAAAAGGTTATGTGTTCCCATCTGTAAGGAGGTTTGTATGGAAAGTGGAGGGAAATGTATTAGACCAGGCGTTTGTTTGTGTAGGAATAATCGCTATGGAGGGGTCTGTCAAAATTGTAATGAGTTGTGTGGAAATAATAATAGTATCATTAAAAGTGAATTCAAGTTCACTAATGGAAATATTGAACAAGATAATCAAAGTAACAAAAGTTGTGTCTTCAAGGAGAAGAAAATTCAACATGGTGAAATTAGAGAATTTTTATGTCAATTAGTTAGATGTAATAATAGCCTTATTGAAGTAGTCTCTAATACATGTTCATCTCATAATTGTAGATATAAAAAAGCTCAATGTTTTTCTAATAAGGTTTGTTTTTTTTAAATGTTATCCTTTTTTATTTGATTGATTATAATTATAGGAATGTCAACCATTTATAGGTTATGATGATTTCTGTTTAATGGGAAATTGCTCCTTTAAAAGACAACAATATTTTTGTGATCTATTGGATGCTGAAGAATGTACCAATTGCACTTCATTTTCAAAATGGGTTGAAACCGGTTTGAAAGATGTATCAAATTCAACATCTTTCTATAGAGTTGATTTAACTAATTTATTACCAACAGATTCATATAAATTTTCAGATTTATTAAGAGAACTTTATTTATTATTACAGGAAGAAGGTGCCCATGACGTCTTTGTTAACCTTAAAAGAATATTAGAAGATGGTAATGTAATAATTGAATTTAATGTTTCTTCAAAAAGTTTAAGTAATGAAGAAGCAAGAAACATTGTTGATAGGATGCTTATGTTTAACAAAAATAAAAGTTTATTTATGAAAAGACTTTCTAAAGCTTATCAAACTACGGAGGTACCAAAAATAATTGCAGAGCGTACAAATGAAGCTAACAACAATAACGAACTCGAAACCGGACTTTTCTGTAAGACTCTTAATACTTATCAAAATTTAATTATACTTATTACATGTATAGTATTATCGTGTGTCGTTTTTTTTTTCATATTTGGCGTTACTTCTTCTAACTTTGCAAAATATTATGTTCCAAAAATACCACCCGATGAGGATAGGAGGACATTTTTATATACAACAACATTTTTGGTGGAAGAAGATAGGCAGTTTATTGATAAAAATTCTTTGATACGAGGGATGTCGCCGCCCCCAAGTTATAGGGAAAAAATAAATATTTAATTACGATATATAAATAAATCAAGTATATATGAAGACTTCATATATATTTTGTTCATAAATGTAATTATTTTTAATAATTAAATTTAAAAAAAATTAACAGCTTACGTTTCCCGATTTAAATTTTCAAGAGAACTATGGTGAAACAAGCAACGCTGAAAAGTATTGATCCCGTTAAAAACAAAATTTACATGTATATTATTTTATTTATTTTTTTATAATTATTACTCAGAAACGGTATCCATTTGAAATCAAGATTTTTATTCCTAATACTACAATAACTATTCTCTCACACTGCCAATTAATATTGTTTTAATATTTCAAGAAAAAACTTCACCTTAAGGATCATTTTTATCATTTATTTTTCATTGGAAGCTTTTATATTTTAAATATATATATATCAAATTTATTAATATTATAACTCATAAGTTAAAGTTTTTACAACCTTTCTATACACGATTTTTATTAATTTATTTATTTTTTGAATTGATATAAATACATATAATATATATATATATAAAAATTTTAATCAACATTTACCTTTAATACTAATCTTTAAAGGGCAATCTAGATAGCCAACTTCTAGGAAAACACTAAAAATGCAAAAACAAATGTATGCAATAATCATTATAATACCAAATATCTTATTCATCTGCCATCGTGACACTGCCACTGAGATTATTAACACTACTAACATTAGAAATAATAATCCAACAGAACAGACCAATCCATTAGAGCTTACAGATATAGTTGCAAGTGTAATTGTACCTTCCTTCAATTGATATTTTTTAAACCAATCCACCATAAAGTATAACAACCATGGAATAGGTAATCCTATACATACGTCAAAAAGATTACTACCTATACTACTACTTACAGCCATATCACCAAATCCTTTTCGTGCAACTATTACACTTGTTATAAGATCTGGTATACTTGTTCCAGCAGCTAAAATTGTTAAACCCATGATTTCTGTTGGTATATGAAATGTCTCACCGATTGTGTTAGCCCACCAAACCATTAAGTATGATAAAAATGCTATCCATAATATTGATCCAATAAAACTTATAGCTACATATTTTTTACAACCAGCTCTTCTAACATCAGGAAGCGTAAAATAAAGTGAATATGTTATTGGTAAAAGTATTAAATAAACTAATTGTTTTCTGCGTGTTGTTGGCCATGTCAAGTCTAATGGTTCCTCTTCCTCCTCTTCATTATCATTATTTATTTTTTTCTCTTCATCATATCCTTGTTCCTCAGATGATTCAGATTCTATAATAATAGACACAGCCGGTGGTGAATTTGTTATTTTAGCATGTTTTTCTTCCTTCTTAGTTATACTCTCATTTAAAAGATGGTTACTCTTAATGGTTACACAATCACCAACTTTACTTATTCGTGGTGGGTCAAAATTTTTATTATTTTCACTATATTTTAAAGTAGCTTTCTCTGGTGCACCTTTAACTAGAATTGTCTTTAATGCCTTTTCACCACTACTTCTTCTTCTAACAGGTTTATTTGTTCCAACATTACCATCTTCTATACTTCTTGTTGTTTCCTCTCCACCTCCACCAGTATCCAAAGCCATTTGAGCAAGACTTTGCCGAAAAAATGTACCCGCATGTAATACCGGAATAGTTCCTTGGTCTGAACCTGGACTGGATGCTTCGTAGGATGTCGAACCATCATTATTATTATTATAATGTGTTTCATGTGAAAAACTTTTCATTCTTGATACTTGAAAAGAATTTCTTTTTTTCTTCAATTGTTCATTTATCATAACATCTTCACTAGTATCAATAATTGTTTCCTGTTTTATATTAATTGAAGAATCCCCTCTTGAAAATAACTTATGCTTAACAAATTCTTCAATTGTCTCATTATACTTCATAAATATTGCATATAAAATATAAAGTAAAAACATTATCAAAGCCTCAAACCATTCAATTATTTCATCAAGAAAAAATATTACAAGAAGGAAGAGTGATAAAATGTAAAATGTTATATCTCTGTAAAAAAAANAAAAAAAATATTATATAAAAGAAGTTATAAAGTATCATGTACCTAAATAATGGCCACCAAGTTAGTTTAAGAATTGCTTTCGAAAATAATGTACAAAAAGCCAATACACATAGTATATTAAAAGTTGCACTTCCTACAAAAAAAAATATTATCATTTTTATATAAATATTTAATAGAATTATAAAGAACTTACCAACAATAGTTCCAATTCCAACATTGTTTGAGGTAATAAAAACACCAAAAACACTAGTAAAAAATTCTGGCATACTACCTCCTGCAGCCATAAAAGTAGCACCAGCAACATCATTAGATATAAGGAGCATCTCTGTTATTACACCTAAAGCTGGTACAAAAAATTCATCACATACAATAGCTAATGCTACAAACATGTACACTAAACCAATACCATGTAATATTATTGCACCTTTAAGCCTTTGTTCCCGGGTAAAAAGATCATCTGGAAACAAACTACTATCATCAGTTCCATTAGAAGCAAGTTTCAAAGTTGTATTATTACATGGACTGAATATCTCTTCATAATAATCATTATCATCATAAATGACATTCCTTTTCTTCCTTTGAATAAGATCAAAATTTTCTGGTACATAATTGTTACTCCTATTTCTTATCAAATTATAATTATTATTAAAAATATAATTTCTTTTTACAATGAACCACTTCCTTTCCTCATTATCATAATTGGTAAAAATAACATATACAAGTACGTAAAAACATAAAAATATAATAGATAAAATAAAAATAACTAAATAAAATTCTCTTTGAACTTTCCTTCTTTTCTTGATAAAAAGAAATTTCCTACTTGATTTATCACTTCTCCCATATATAATCATCCTTTTATTTCTCAAATCAGTAAACTGATGAATTTTTATATTTCCCTCCTTTCCTCTCTTGCTTAAACCACAATAAGAGTTATCTTTTTGATTGTTGTTGGATAGGAATAATGAGTAGGTACAAAATACGTGGCATTAATTCTTTCTTTTATGTGTATTTAATAACAAAATATCGTATCAATTTGTTAATAAAAATACACAAAAATTCTAACTTTCTTCTTCTTCAGTTTAAAAGAAAGTGATATAGTTATATATTATAACATATAAATACACTTTTATTTTCAAAACTTGTTGACTTGCTTAAAAATTTATACCATCTGAGAATTGTGATAATAATATGTTTGTGATGGATTAAATTTAAATGCATGTATAATATTAAAACCATAATATATATCTATCTATCTATATATTTTTGTTGGACCATCACATATTCCTCCAGTCACATAAACTACTACTAGATACTATAAAGATATCATGGTTTTTAATAATACTTTGCCATAAATGGAAGGAAATCATGAAGATATATTATTAGAGAGAGAAGGATGATATGATGCTTTCTTGATAAATAACGGAAATTTGTTATATACATATATATAAATTTGTTGTATGTATTTTGAAGATTGTCATAGTGTTAAATACCTGCCGCCTTTAGACTACATATTTGAATGTAGTTAAAAAAAATATAAAAAAGAATTACATGTGTATCCCACATTCTTGTTTTGTCTTTTCCATTAATGAATTGTTAAAACCTTTATCAAAGTGATTTGAAATTATGTTTTTAAATGATAAAGTTTATTTCTTTCCTCCAAATAAATTAATTTTCCTCATTAAAAATATGAATATTTAATAGAGATATTTCATGTTAATCATCAATTAACTATAAGTACAAATTAACATTAATTACAAATATATTTATCGTTTATAAAAAAATAATTAAAAGCGCAATATTACATATTCCTTTCAAAAGAATTGTTAATTTTTTTTTAAATATAATAAAAATTATTATAAAATATTAGTAATATATGAAGGAAGAATGTACAATTCTGACAGGAATATATAGATTATTTTTTTGAAATCAAGTTTTAAAATAAAAATTGTATGATATTTAATGAAGATATCTTTTAATAAAAGTTGTCACAATGTTAAAATTAATTGTACTCTCCTTATTTAATATTCTCCTAATTCATAGTAAAATATTTAATCCAGAAGAGTTTCTGACTATACCTAGGACAAGACATGTGAGTTTTTTTAGTTTAATAAAGAAGTAATCAACATTTAATTAGATTTTACTACTACAATGGGGGAAAATATGGAATAATTGGAAGCCCCTTGAAATTACCTGTCCATCTATTGCCAATTGTACTTACACAAGAGATAAGAAAAAATTGAAAAAAGCTGATGCTGTGGTATTTTTGGGTAATTATAATTTAAATAAACATAAACTTCCTAGAAGAAAACATAAAAATCAACTATTTATATATCAAAATTTGGAGGCAGAAATAATCATGTCAAATAAAGATAAAAAAATATTTAAAAAGAACTTTTATAATTTCACACAAACCTACTCATCGAATGCAGATTTTTACAAACCATACGGTGGTCCATGGTTTCATGGAGAGGTAAGGGAAGAAAATAAGAAATATTACATATCTAAATTTACGACATCTCCATCAAAAATATTAAAAGGAAAGAGAGGCGAAATATTTTGGACAGTCTCACATTGTGATACTCTTTCTAAAAGAGAAAAAGCGGTAAATGCATTAACAAAGTACATTAACGTTGATCAGTATGGGAAATGTAATGAGAGAAAATTAAATGTGTCTTATTTAGAAAAAGAGTACCTGAATGTTGTATCAGAGTATTACTTTTATGTTGCTTTGGAGAATCGTGATTGTTATGAGTACATTACAGAAAAGTATTGGGGTAGAACTTTATCAAATAGTATTCCTATTGTTGCTGTAAGAAGTATTTATAATGGTGTTGTACCGCCAAATTCTATTATTGCGATGGATGATTTTGGTTCGGCTAAGGATATGGCTAAATATTTGCACTTTTTGATTGAAAATCCAAAGGAGTATTTAAAGTATTTTGATTACAGAAAAGATGGATGGAAATTGTGGAATTTTGATGAGAAAGAATATTCATATTGTCAACTATGTCTTTTTATACAACATGCTTTAAATGATAAAACGAAAAAACATTACAAGTATGCTGAAAAACAATTAGCTAAAAGGAGTAGATGTCTTAAGGATGGATATATTGCAGAGAAATGGAATCTATAAAAACAATATTAATAATTTATTTTTTTTAATTTATTAATAAACAAAATGTATTCATATAAATCTTAACAAATTAAGTACAAAAAAAAACAACATTATAGCTAGAATTTAAATTTTAAATGCAGGACACTTATTCTTTGTTCCAGGATACAATTCATCTAATCTCTTATTATACTCACTAACGACAGTCTTCATCCGTTTGTATATCCATTTCCTTGCCTTACTTGTAAGTGATTTTGCCGTTTCCTCCTTTATTCCGATATGATACATAAAAACATCATTTGCAACCAAAAAATGATATCCTTTCCTACACATTGTCCACCTCTAAATGTTAAAAATATTATCAAAATTATCAAATAATATCAAAAAATATAACGTACCAAGTTAGTATTATCTCTTAAGGGATACAAAAAATTTTCATCGTGAAAAGGAATATCTTTTGTTGAGACAAACTGTGGTTCCCAGGCAGCTCTAGAATATTTAGCTTCAAATTGAATTGTTGGATTATCTGAATCCTTCGTATTAATCCACTCATACAACCCAGGTATTGTATGCCCCAATGGATAATAGGAATGAAAGATATTAGCCTTCTTCTGACTCATTAATGTAAACAAACTAGTTTTATTTTTTGGTAACTCAACAACATCCTCTTGAACCTCAAAAATTCTATAAACAAGAACATTTTTAGAGTCTTTTTTTAGTTCTTTATTGGCAATTTTAATCATTTTTGATTCAAAATCCTTTGAAAACATATGATCAAAGTCAGCAATTAAGATGTACTTGGTGGTAGACATTATTCGAGCAATATTCCTAACAACATTAACAGGATAATTAATCATTTTTTTAATTTTTTGTGATTCTGTATAATTTTTAGGTAAACAACCATCATTAAGAAGTTTTTTATCTTCACAATCAATTGTCGATAGATATTCATTTATATTTGAATCCAAATTTCCGGAGATAAATGATGTTGACTTGTAAATAAAATGTACTTGTGATTTTTCACCAATATTTGATATATTTTTTAGACTACAATAGGTACATATTGTTTCAAGAGAATGAACTTTATCGGAATGAATAAATATCCCAAGTGATATAGGTCCATCCCAATTATTAAGATGTTTTGAAAAATTTGACGAGAAGTAATCTTGACTACAATGTAATATCAATGTTATCCTATCTTTTTCATAATTAGTTTTTCGTTTAATTACATTTGGAATAAAAAGATACTCTGAATTGTACACTATCACTTGAGAATCTAAAAAATTAATTAAATTAATTTTAATTAAAAAAATTTTTTTTTGAATGATACCTTTTGGATAATATTGTGTGGATGAATTTAATCCATAGATAGAAGCAATATGAATAAAAATATAGAAAATGATACAATACATGATAATTTTTTTTTTCAAAAACAATTATCAACTAAAAGATGTACCTCCAAAAATCTAGATAACAAACATTAAAATAAACTCTTTTAATAAGTTTCCAAGATGTCGTAAGTATTATAGTTTAATAACCTTCTAATAAAAAGTTTATAATAAAATTAAAACTTTTATGTATACTTGTAAAATTGTAAAAAAAGAATTATATAAATAAAAAAGGTATATATGTGAAATGGAAAATATTGCATTTTAATAGATACAATTTATAACAAAACTCGCCTCAAATCTCTTGAGATTTTATTCAAAAAAGCAGTTTTTGATAAAAAGGAGAAAACTTTTTAATAGTTTCATCTCTCTATTATTATGATTATACAAATTGTGATTGACTATTAATATCTCTTTAGTATAAATCTATTTCATTGCTACCTTCAGAAAATAATGTATATGTATTATAAAATTTGCCAGACATAGTGCAATTCTTTTATATTAAGATAAAATAGGGAGGTGAAGAGCAGAGTTTCTTTTCATTAATATTTTTATTATACATTAAAATAAATAAATTTAGCATATTATTTTTAACCTTTATTTAAATATCAATTAAGTTATAAAAATAAATTTCACTATATTGAATCAAATACCTTCCAGAGATTGTACATACATTGGCAGTAAGCATTTTAATAGTCGTAACATTTAAAGTTAAAAAAANAAAAAAATACCTATCTGTTAAGTGATATAATTTGATAATTGACAAATTGTACTTTCCAAGAGTACATATTATCTGTAAGGAGGTTATACCACTTACACGTATATTCATCATTAGTTCATATGAGATTTCACACCAAGATATTATCTGTATATTGCATTTATTTGACATATAAAAATTAGCTTTTAGATATATTTAAAAGTATATCCCCATGTATAAAAAATGATTCTAGGACTAGTGGTGAAAATTTCAGAACTATTAAACCAATACAAAAAAAAGTTTTAAAAAAAATATAATTTTTTAATGTTTTATAAACTATTTAGAGGTAATTTTGACGTAGAATTCCAATTTATTTTTTAAAAATTCATATTTCATAATTAATTTACAATGAATAGAGATACTTTTAGTTATGGTCAAATTGTCTAAACTAATATGCGAATGGATTTGCCTTGATTGAACTATAAAATTTCCTTAATATTTATATCATTAATAATACTAATAGAGTGTAGAATTTTAAAAAGGTCATGTGAATAATTGGATGTGTCTCAAAGGTAATACTTGCTGTAATAATGATATATAATTATCTAATGGTTTTAATAATGAGTATAGATAAAGATTAAATATCTATAGCTATTTTAATTCTTATACTTGTATTTAACATATTATTACGTTAATATTACTATTAATTATTAAATATTTATTTAAATCATGTTATATGTATGATTATTTATCAAATTTATTTCTTTTAAGAATAAAAATAATATTTTTTATGTTATTCCTTTATTTCTTAGGATTATTTAATATTTTTTATGAGTAAAAATAGGTAATTTATATTTTAAATTTGTTTTTACTATATTAGTAAACAAAGTTTCCATAGATTAAGTTAAATGACTTTATAACTGCTTTTTTTCTAACATTTTTTGATTTTAAAATTGTCTATTAGATACCTTAATAAACAGATACATAGTTTTCGTTGACAGATTCAGATTCCACATCAAGAAGTGGTCTCAAATGTTATCTAAAATATTTAAAAATATAAATAAATTTCTTCATAATACTCCGATCGACTTACAAATTGTATCAATCGTCTTAGAATCATTTTTTTATTAGTATAAGCTATCAGACATACAAAAAAGTCATTCCTTATATCATAAAAAAGTGCAACCTCTACAGATAAAATTCTTTGTGGTGACTATACGTGTCACTGGTTATGCCTCTCAATTTATAATCTTTTCCTTTCAAGAGTATACTATAAAAGCATCTTTCCAATAAACATCACAACTTTTTCTTTATATATTGGTGGCACAATATGAGTAATGTAATTATTTCTTGTTCCTAGTAACTTAGGAAATGTTTTATAATTTCATTATTAATTAAATTACCTTATCAGTTTTCTTCGTTTTATATAAATATTATTACATAATTATTGCTTTCTCTTGTAACGACAACATGTTAAAAAATATGTCTGCACACACCTACATAAATTAATTTTGAAGTGTAAAGAGTATATATTAGTATCGAGACTATAAATACACGTCTACACATTTTATTCCCCTTCATTCTCTGAAAAGGAATTGTCGCTTTTATATAATATTTTTTTGTTAATTGTTTGATACAATTACTGTTTTTAATATACACACCACCATCAAAAATGAATGAAGGGGAATTTGATAATAATGATGAAATTTCTTCACAATTTCCAATCACATCTGTCTTCAGAAAGTTTTATTAACTATTATAATTTTATAATCTTTTAATAAATAGATTTATATAGTTTTGTGCCAATATATTATAATAACGATGTAAATAGTGTTAAAGAAGACAAAAAAAAAATAATCTTCGTTGTTAGATTTTTAATATATAAAATATATTGTGAAAAGCTAAAATCGATTTTACAAAGAACTATATTTATTAGACTATTTTTTTGTTGGCATCTATAAACGTTAATCCTTTATATATTTATCTATAATGATATCATATATTTCTTTTTTAAATAAACAATATTTAATAAATGGCAACTTTTTATTATAGTTACTGGAGTCTTTTCGAACCTTATCCAAATATTATTTTATACTGTATCTAAAATATTTTTATTTTATTTCCAAACATCTAAAATTGGAAATTTCTTCGTAATTTATAAAGGAGAAGGAATTTTTTTTTAATATCAAAGGAGAATCATGTCATCTACTTCAAATACTGTGGTATGTGTACTTAAATTTTATTATTTTTAATATCTTTATAGGAAGAGATTTATCTCAGCGTAGTTAATGATGTCATTGCACAATGTAAAGAGAGTTTTCTTGACGATAATGTTGATTTAGAAGTTTTAACACAATTGAAAGAGGTAATGTAAAGATTAAATTACATTAATATTTTTTTTATTTATAGGAATGGTGGGGTAAATTAAAGCAATCAGGATGTGTTGATTATACACCTCCACAAAGACCATTAACAAGCCATATGATACGGCCATCTCAATCTACAACAATGTTACTCGCTCAAACAGTACCTCCAGCTCAAACTCAACAAGGAAAGCAACAACAAACATCACAACAACAAGTAATAAGTGGAGGTTCGGGATTAATAACTACTACTAATAACGGAACGAATGCTAATAACAATCCAGCCCCAGTAACAACATCACAAATAACAAATTCTATTATTTCCAATTTACAGCAATTAAATGCACAGACAAATCAACAACCATTTAATAATTTACTGGCTGTTCAACAACGACAAAATGGGACAATTAGTCAACCAATCATGATTCAACCCACAGGAATTACAACTGGTGGCCAAGTTGTCTACTTGAATGCCAATAGTCATAATTTATCTAGTCTTTTAACATCTAATGGAGGGACAATAACCTGCGGGATAGCAGCTCAACCAGGGGCTAGTTTTGCAAGTATGCTTCACCAGGCACCACGTAATGAACAAATTAATCTGGGAACAAATACATACAATGTTATGACATCAGCAAATTTAGCTCTTAATCAGACAGCGGCAAATGGTATTATGCAAAATCCTAGTCAACAAATTTTGGAATTGATTGCACAAAGAACAATCGTTTCACAAACGCACAATATTTCTAATAATGGTAATGAAAATTTAAATCAATCCGCTGGAAATGTACCACAATTGGATGGTTCAATTATTCTTCCAGATGTCAATACAAGTATGAATCAAATTACTGTTAATACTAATGAGATTCCGATTAAAAAAGATATACAAGTAAAAAGAACTAGAAAATCGCCGAAATCTAAAAAAATTGGACTTAGTAAGAAAGATGAAGAAAAGTTAATTAAAGCTTTCAAGAAGCATTTTATTGTACAACTTGATGGTAGTAATACAGGACATATGTCTGATAGTGATTCAGATGATGAGGAAGGTAATGAAGATGGCCTGATACAATATGCAACAGAGGATACCGAGATTGGAGATGAAGATGATCAAGAAGATCCATTAAACTCGGGAGATGATCAAAGTGATGATGAGGATGTAGTAAAGTTGTTTGAATCAGAGAATATCATTATGTGTCAATTTGAAAAGGTTTCCCGTACACGTACAAAGTGGAAATTTAATTTAAAAGATGGTATTATGCATATAAATGGTAAAGATTATTGCTTCCAAAAATGTTCTGGAGAAGCTGAGTGGTAAAGGTATAGAAAGGTACAAGAAGAGAAATCTTCAAATTTGCATTACGAATTTGTTCTGGGTTTAGATATAACCCAATTTTATGTATGTCCACTGTGTTTGCTTAAAATAAACTTTTTTTCTAGACGTTGTAATGATCAATGTACAGATTTCGGTAAATGTGTGATTATAAATTATCACTTTGAACTTTATTATTAATATACACAACAAAAATTATTAATTAATAGTAAATAGCACTATTTATTTGAATGGAATGTTCATTTTATTTTTTAACAAATATTAAGCTTTTCTATTTGTAATGTTTTTTTAATTATTTTGAATAAATTACTTATGAAATAAATTCAATTATAATAAACAACAAATTCAGATATATCTTTTATATATTTGTGTTTTGTAAACTGCTAATCCGATTAAAGATGCTGTCCCTACAAATGAAATGGTTTTGAAAACTTTTGATAAAGTTTTATCTTGCCACGAACGTCTTTCAACGACTATGGAATAAGGTATTTGAGTAAATGTTACCATTGAATAAAGAGGTATCCAAAAGTTTGGAAAGTATTTATTCATTTTCAAATCAAATTTCTTACGCAACTTGTATCTAAATTTATTTACAAGATCCTTCAATTCATTATAATTATACATTGCCAAATCATTAATTGTATGACAATCTTTAACTCTCCTTTCTGTATAAGCAGCCAAAGCTTTAGGAATGTTATCATTAAATTCATCCAATATTTTGGATAACACCAAACAATCTTCAAAACCACAATTCATTCCTTGGCCATAAAACGGAACCATAGCATGTGCAGCATCTCCTGTCAACAATATACAATCACCAAAACTATGTGGAGAACATTTAATATTAAGTAATGTTTGGGGTTTCATACGATTAAACGTTTCCAAAATATGTGTATCGCCAAGGAGTGTATAAGCATCAGGGAAATATTTTTTAAAAAATTTTAGGACGCTCTCATCATCATACATCTCTTCTTCAAATATTTTAAATGGAGCAAATATTGTAACGGTAAATGTTTTATCTCTATTAGCTAAGGCAATTAATGTAAAATCTCCTCTTGGCCATAAATGAAAAACATTTGGTTCCAAAGCATAATCATCATTCTTGGGTAGGATATTAAGCTCAACATACCCATGACCAATGTACTCTTGTGAATAATTAAAGTGGGGCGCAGCCATCAAACTTCTCCTAACTGCTGAGTGTGCACCATCACATGCTAATATAAGATCACCATTAAATTTTAATTGTTCATTGGTGTTTAAATTCATAATAACAAGTTCTTTCTTTCTTGAATCAGCTTTAATAACTTTATGTTCAAAGTAAAAGGAAACTTTATCAAATTTTTCTGCCTCTGTAATCATAATTTCATTTAGATGTCTCCTATTTATTGATACAATATGTTCACCTGGTTGGCCATAAGGTTGCTTATGTAATGTTTTACCATCCATGTCATGAACAAGTCTGGCAAACATTTGGACACCAGAATTAGCTATATAATCTTTTAATCCAACTGCATCCAATGATGCTTTTCCTCTTTGTGATAAGGCTAAATTTATACTTCTTCCTGGTACATGTTCCATTTTTCTTATATCCATACGTACATCAAAAACTTCAACATCCCAACCTCTGTTGGCGAAGAAACATGCATTTAATGCTCCAACTAATCCACCTCCTGCTATCAATACTTTTGGCATATTACTTTTGTACTAGAAAATTAAATAGCTAATAAAAAGAAATTTCTTTTGTAAATTAAATTACTGATTAAGATGGTAATATGTTAAAACAATAGTTTTTGCTTCGAAAAGGCGGATAGGTTCTTTTTATTACATTCAAACCAAACTTGATTTAATCATTTTGCATTCCTGATTAAGAAGATAATTTTTACTTTTTTTTTATTACAATGTTACGCAATACATCTTAATACATCATCTTTTAATACTTTGTAAAAATAAATAACATTTTACATATAATCAATTCCTATCTCTTTTAAAAATATCTAATCGACATTCCTTTTTATAATGAATAAGGAGGAGATGAAAATTAATAATGATGTAACATTTTTCTTTTAACATCATCATTATAATAATGCACGTTTGATACAAGATAATTAAATGTATTGAAATAGATATTTGATTTTTAAAGTAAATTTCCATGAAATAATATAATTTTTCACTTTTTATATGAAATAAAATTAGTACTTTTTATATATATGTTATACTTTTGAAACTAGTTTATTATTTATTGAAAATAAAAATTTTTTTACATGTTTTATATATTGAATATTTTTTGATAGAGGGAATGTATTAATCTTTGATTTTATTAAAAAATTAAAGTTTAATTCCATTAGACATATCAATTTTCATTTTTGAAAATTCTCTGAAAAGATATTTGATAATTAAAAAGACCATCTGAAAGATTGTAATTATTGTAAATCCAACGAATAATCCGGTATGTCCTCCCAACTCAGAAATAAATCCACTGGCTGTTGTTATCAATACATCTTGATATACATACTCTTGCATTTTTCCATAACGCATCTCAAGATGAATCTTTGATCCTTCGCTCTCATTTTTGATTCCAGCCAACACATAACTGTATGGTCTAGTCAAAAGAGTTGTTACAACTTCTTCCCTAATACAAGCTTGCTTGCAATTAACTTTACCCAATGTTGTAATCATAATATCATCATAATTTTGAATAACTATTGTTGGGTTACAAATTGATAAATTATTACCATCTTGTAAATAAAAAAATGTACAATTATACTTTTCATGGATCTTCCTCCTTATCCATTCATTCATCCAACAAACATTTAACCCCTGATAATTGATGTCACGAACACATTCTGTATTACTATAATGTAACTTATAAATTTGTTTAGTAAACATAAAACTATTCCAATCTCTCCCATAAATATAAAATCTAGGAAACATTGCTACACTATCCGTTTTCGGATTATTATATACAACAACTTGTTCTTGGTACAACTTTTTATCCAAAAATATACTTGGAACAGCCTTTAACGTTAATGATAATTTACCTAACTCATCAGGTTCCTCCTGATAAATATGTTTTAACTTATAACATTTACCTCGAATCAGGATGTATTTTATTTCAAATATCTCACAACAATTTAATTTTTCATCTCCAGCGTAGCATGAATCAAAAAACTATAAAATAAAATTTAATTCCTTTTTGAACAAAAAAAAAAACTCACATCTTCACATTTAAAATTATTATCCTTAAAAATAAATTTGTATAAATTGCTTAATGAACCAAAATATTTAATCATATCATACATAATATTTTCAAAAGTTTTTAAAATGGTATCATCAAAATTATTAATTAAATTATTATAATTATCAAAACCCCCACCAGCTGAAAGGTAAATAATAAAATTTCTAACCGTCTTATTGTCTAAATCATTTCTAATATCTAAAAAAGTATTCTTAACACTAGTATAATTGAATGTATCCGAATATTTTGGACATAACGTGATACTATGGAACAAAATTTTTTGTTTCCTTCTTATCGTATCCAAGGTTACAGTTGTATTTTCAAAAAAATCACTTATTGTTATTCCTGTCAAGTATATTGATACCAGTGTTGATGCAATTAAAAATATCAACCAAGCAAATTTGAATCGTCGATTTTTTATCTTAATTATATACTCCAAACCATGAATCATTTCTACCCATGATTCCTTTGAGATGTATGATTCTTCATCTTCAGAACTAAAAAATTTTATTTTCACTTATTTTATTTTAAATAAACTTACACAGTTACATCCTTATCAATAATAAATCTCCACGAACTACTTCTAATAAAGTTGACATCATCCATTTCGATAAGTTAGATAATAATGATGATAAAACATTTTAAAGATTAATCTTATCAATGCAAACAAGGTAATATAATACTTTTTAACAAATAAAATGTTAAAATTATTAATTTACATTTTATTAACTATATATAATAAACCTCACAGAAAGGTTATTTTTTGAAATGACAAAAAATACAAAATATTTACAAGATACAAAATATTGATATATAAATAATTAAAAAATGGTTGTAAAATATATTAATAATTCAAGTTCCTTTCTTTGTAAAAATTATAATTTTTGAATACCCATTTGTAAATGTACTTCTTTTAATTTATTATAATAAGAAAAATAATCACTTTCCTTGCCATTGATTTTGTTGTTGATATTGTTGATTGTACCCATGGATATGAGTTTTAGGAATTGAGTTACTTTGTACTTGTTGATAGTATTGTTGTTGTGGATAATTATTATAACCATTCCATTGATTATTATATCTATTCTGTTGTTGATATGGCATCACAGTTGTCCTCTGTTGATAATAATTATTATAGTTATTATTATTTTGATTTGTCATCGTATTTGATATTCTACCAATACCACCATTATTATTATTTACCGTATTTTGATATGGCATAACTTGTCTATTATAATTTTGTTGTTGTTGATAATTTAAATTATTATTTGCTAACGTTTGTAATGCCATATGATTATTTGTATTATAAGTTGTGGCGCCATTAAATTTTACAAAATTATTATTATTTCTACCTCCTTCCTGTTGTTTATTTATATTGTTATCACTTCTAAATGTTTGTCTTATATTATTAGTATTACCATAGTTCATAACTGGTTGACGACCACTGGTTACAACATTTTCATTGTTAATTTGTTGGAAGTGATCACCATTCCTGAACTGTTGTTGAAATTGTTGTTGCTGTTGATTTGTAATCAAATTAGATGATGATAATTGTAAAGGAATGTTACTATTTACTCGATTATTGGAGGAAATAATATTTGATACTGGAACATTACTCTTGACCTGATTTGGTGAAGCAAAATTACTACTACCATGAATGATTGGAATTGTTGCAGTAAATATTCTTCTTGATGCTTTCTTTGTACTTTCTATTGGTACACCTCCTTGTGGATCTGTTAATACAGAGGATTCCGGTTTGACAAGAATGATATGTGGTTTCTCATGAATTCTTGTCTTTTCTGTTGTTGTTAAAATTTGGACACCTGGAACATTGTTATCCGACTTGATTGCCTGTGACATTGGGATTGGGAAAATCTTTTCAGAAGTTGGTATTGGTGTTGTCGATAAAAGTTTGATTAATGATGGATGCTTTGGTGTTAATGTTGTTACCCTTCTAAAGACAGTCGTTCTACGTGATAATAATCGTTTAGTTTCTTCAATTATTCTTTTTCTTTCTTCTTCTTCAGAATTTCCTTCTACATTATAATCATCAACATCTACCTCAGTGGTTGTTGTTGGTGGTGATGTAGATAATGTTGTTGTTTTTACAATTGGTTTATCAACATTTTTAATCTTTTTGGAAGATTTAGTTAACTAAAAATATATAATTATTAAAAAAATATATCCTTTGATAGTTAAGGATACCTGTTTTGCAATCTCGTTAAATTCATCTTCCTTCAAATTACTATTCTTCAATACTTTCATTAATTTTTTTAATGTTGCTGTGTTATCACTTTCACCATCATCACCATCATCTCCTTCTTCGGTCATTGAACTTTTAGTATTTGTTTTAACTTTTTTGATATCAATACCATTACTCTTCTCTTCTTTAACTATTTTTTCTCCAAATTCATCCACATTCTCATTACTTTCAATGTCAATCCTATTACTTTTCTCTTCCGAATATTCTTCCCCATTTTTATCTTCACTCCCTGACTTTTCTTTATCTTCTTCTTCATACTCATCAACATTATCTTCTTTATCAACTGATGTTGAATCAGGTTTTATATTACTTGTTTTAGGGGATTCCGTTGTCTCTGTTATAACAATTTTTGAGCCATACTCACTAGGCAAGGTTGATTCTGTTGTTGATCGAATATTTGATGTAACACTACCTCCAAAACCATCTGTACCTCCAAAGATTAATGGACTAACTGGTTGTCCATTGTTAAATGCAGCTAATCTCTCCGTCATCATCTTATGATTCTTTGCAGCTTGTTCCACAACCACAGGGAACCATTGACTTTCGGCAGCTTGATTGGCAATCCCAACACCAGTTCCTGTCAATTGCATTGCTGTCTGAGCCAATTGGTAGAGTGCCCCTAGATTACCTATGGCATTGGAAGCTCCAGCAGCAGCATTTCCAATCGCAGCACCACCACCAGTTCCTCCAAGGATACTGGTTACCAGTGAGGCAATCTCTGAAATCTGCCCATATGCCAAAGGAGAGAGGGAAGAAAATATGATAAATGTAGTAATAAATATAATACATAAAAATGACCTGGTCATTTTAATTCTCTCTGAAGAAAATATATAATAAAATAACAATAAACTTTGTCATAATAAAAATGTTAATAATAATTAAAACTTGATGTAATGTTACAAATTTAGATCAAAATCTTATTTGTTTACTTGATGCGATAATAAAAAAAATATTATTCGGAAAGGCATTTGTATTGGAAAAAAGAAAACAAAGTTTTGGAATGATTTGAATATATAATTCTATTTTATGCCCAATATATATAATATTCATTAAACTTTTCATAATAGTTTTTTAAAAAAGTTTTATGTATATTGGTTAATTCACATAGGAAAGTTGAAGAGAATATATTAATATAATAACACCTAATATCTAAATAATATTGTTAATTGTGATAGGAATTAATAACAATAAAAAGTTTTTCTTTTGTCAGAACTTAATTTATATGTATAGTAAATCCTTTCTAATTATAAGATAAACTTCCTTAAAGTAAAAGTTGTATTAAGAGATGTAATTTAAAATATAAATAGTAAAAATAAAACATTTACATATATGTGAATGAAAAAATTATGAAAAGAAAATGAGAGTTTTGTTATAATCTTCTTCAGTTTTATGTGTAAAATTGTGATTTGTGTTGTAGAGTTTTGTAGCATTTAAATTTCAAGTTTGATCTTTTTTATTACATCAGACAAGTAGAACGGTTAAAAGGGTAATTTTTTAAACTAAGATAAAAATAAAAACTAGTATTATATTCAAAATATGTAAATTAACAAATTTGCATAATTAGCATTTCAAAGATTTATAGTTGAAAAGAACTTGAAATTAATACAAAAATGTTAATATTTAGCAAATAGAAAGTATGAAAATAAAAAAAAGAGTTTCTATATAAATATATTGTTAAAAGTTTTAGTTGTTTCAATTATTAAAATTTCAATGATATATCTTTTGAATTAATATATGAATATGAAGGAAGGAGGATAGGAGAATATAACATTACTATACATATATATCCCCACCATAGTGACAAAGTCAAAAGTAGATATATTTTTAAGTGATCTGAGATAGGAAAATGACGATTAATATTCCCAGAGGCAGAACAAGTTTTTGGGATGTTTTTTATGGATTAATGTGAATAGCATTAAACCTAAAACATTATGTATAAATACATTAAGTAATAGGTGAATAAAATATGAGGTGTATAAGAATTAAAATATTTGATTTTCTTCCCTTTTATATTAAATCTAGACGAATTTATTTTTACATCAAAAATGTCATCTCACATTAAGAAATGTATATGGATGTCAATTGATAATATGATAGGTATAAAAAATTGAAAATTTTTGATTAATGTTTCAAATAGTATCTTTTTTATCATTAAGTTTATCCAATTCCATTTTATACATCAATCACAAAAAAGAGTATAGTTATTCCCTTAACTTTTTTTGATTTAATCTTTGTTGATAAAAAAAAAATGTTTCTTTAACTCTTATGAATGATGACTATCAAAACATAATTATTACATATATGCTTTTTATTACTTTATTATATCTTTTAAAAAAGAAGCTTATTATAAGGAGGAATAACAGTATAAATGTGAATGGTTTAAAAGGATTTACATTATTTATTCAAATAAATAAAATTAATAAAAAATATAAATGAAATGTTTAGAAATATTTTATTATAGATAATATCTGTGTAATATCGTAAAAATAACAAATAAAGTACTCGTGAAATATTAAAAAATGTCATTTGAAAAAATAAATTTTTTAAATTTTATATATGCAATAATAATAATTATGATTTAGAGATCTATATTATAAGATTGTATGTGGTAAACCTTCTTGTGTCATATGACAATAACCCGTAGACTTAATATTAAATGATAATCTATTTCTCTCCATATTAATATTTGGATTGAAAGATATTGGTATAGTTTTTTTTGGTATGCTAATTACTGGTGACTTATCAATTCTTTCTTTATAACTCATTGGTGTTACACCTCCCATAGTACTACTAATATTGTTTTCATTTGAGTTAAATCTGGTAAAACGTAAATTTTCAAGTAATTTTTTCTTTTTCTGAAAAAAAATAAATAAAAATAAATAATTATTTATAATTATTGTAATTAAACAAACCTTTTCCCTTTCATTATAACATGTTAATGTATCACTAATTGCATCTCTAAATCGTTGTGATAAAAATGCATAAAGTATTGGATTTATTGCGCTATTAACGAACATTAGAAGAAAGGTTATTGGATGTAAAAGTGTCATGAGACAATCTAAACATCTTGGCGCTAAAATACAGAAAAAAATTATAAAATCAAATATAAATTAACTTACAATTGACATCCCTAAAAACGGACCAAGTCAAATAGATATATCGAGGCATATTAAGGACAGCAAAAGAAATTACAAGAAGTGCAACAAGTTTGATTACTCTCCTTCGAGTATCAAATGACTCCGAAGCATTATTTCTCATAGATGACTTTTCTAAAATGTATATATCAAGTTTTTAATGTTAACACAAAAAAATAAACTTACTTTTATTAGTCTCTGAATTGTTCGAATTTTTATGACTACTCTTTTCCAGTAATGGTGAATTAACATTATTTCCATGTATAACTGCACCATCACCAGAAGTAAGTGTAATCTTGACATCCTTGCATGAGTGATTATCTCTCTCATATCTCCTGGATGTCTTCATCATGATGTGACCAATTGAAATGTAAATTACTAATAGAATTAGTAAAGCAAGAATATACCAAACGATAAGATTTAAAATTGAAACAACCTTAAGAATATTAATGTCAAATAACATAAAATGTTTCCGAGTGCATATGGCCATATTAATTCCGGTGTCTGGATCTGTATGAGAGATGTATTGGACAGCAAACAAATATGGGAAGTTCATGATGATACAAAATGTCCAAACGAAAGCAGTTGAGATGACAAGAACACGAGATGTCATAATATCCTGAACAAGCATAGGCCTAACTACTGCAATAAACCGTTCCACGGATAGAAGAACCAAAATTCCGGCAGAAAGATTTGGTATCATATTAACAAGGTACAGATAACAATGACACATAGTTTTACCAAAAATCCATTTGGAATCCCCTGAAGAAAGAAAATGGAATCCAGTTTGAACAACACAAAATATTCCCACCAACAAATCAGCTAAAGCCAAATTTCCAAGCAAAAAATTTGTTATTGTTCTCATTGACTTTTTTGTTATTATTACAGTTAAAATAATTATATTTCCAAGAACACATGATAGAAATACTATTATGTAAGCAATTATTAAAAAGTTTCTTATCAATGGTCTATTTAGAAGAGATTCTTCATTTTGATAGCTCTCCTCACTCAAGATACCTCCTTCATTAGAATAATTTATATAATCTGGTGGAGAAGTCGTTGGATTCAGGATAGAATCCATGATATGATTCTGGAAGTTTATAATAATCATAACATATAGATATATATATATTATATGTAATAATAAATTGAGAAGAAATAATATTGATAAAATAAAATAATAAAATAAATGCAGGGAAATAAAAATTTAAGTCATTGAATGCGCCGTAGAAGGAGGGAAATATTATATATATAATTAATAAGATGACATCAATATACGTAATGATAGGATTTTTATCATACCAAAAGACATCATTATTTTGCTTTTTCTAATTATTTATTGTTTTTAAAAGGTTGGTACAACAATAAAAATTAAAATATAAATATAAGAGGATTTAATTGATGTAAAAATTAATAATAAAATTTTTTTTGTTATAAATGGTTTTTGTTAAAGCATTATTCTTATATGAAAAATATTATTTGAAATTTTAAGATTAAAAAATTGTATATATATATATTTATTTAGAAAATAATTTTTATTATTATTAATAGTTAATGAATAAGATGTGGCCTATAAATATTATTTGTGTTCAATCTCTTCTTACTATCATTAATTTTTGATAAATTTTTTTTCTTAACCAAAAATAAATATATGTATATTATCAAATCTCTTTTGTACTTAATAGGCATAATATAAATAAATGTATTCCTGTTGATAATATTTATAGAAAACATATTCGCCCTTATCTATGTTTATTTTTTAAAAAAATATAACACAATCCATCACATTCAAGGAAAGATGAAACCAAAATGGATATCTTTACAAGTTAGCCTAGTATAATTGGAGAGTTAAAAGTATAATATATAAAGCACAAATAGTTTGATTAAATTTATTTTATGTGTATTATGTGACTTAGTTTACTTGTACTTTAAAGTTTATTAGATATTAAGCGTTTCCCTTACTAATTTTAATATTTTGTGTATTTAAAAGAAAAAAGTAATATTTATCATAATTATAGTGGTTGAAAAAAAGATTGTTTGAAGAAAAGGAGATAACTTAAGCATAAAAGAATTTTTTTTTTGCAGAAATATTATAAACTGTTTATATTGAAACAATATGGTCTTAATTGAAGGGACACTTTTTGCAGGAAAGATATTAATAAAAGAGTGTTTCCATATTATTACAAAACAATAGGGTTATCAAAAACATTGTATATAAATAATAAAATAAAGATTACCAAATAATTTTACTTCCTTATTTAATAAATATATACATTACGTATTTTCCTTTTTTCTCCTCATTGATATGGAAAGCTCTTAACATAATAATAATGTTAAGTAAAAAGTTAATAAGATATAAAAAAACAAAAAAAAAGTGATAAATATAGACAATTGGCAAGAAATTTGATTACATTTTTTTTCATTTTAAATAAAAATTATATGATAGGTTGTTAAAAAGGAGTAGAAAATCAAATAAATATTATATTAATTTGTTTTATAACTTCTAAAAAAATGGCGCTTTTTCAAATATTATATAAAGAGGAGGGAAAAAGAACAGAGAAAGTAGGGATCTCTACAATTTAAAAATATACTTTTATCAGGAGATATAAATATGTATGTGTCTACTCAATTTTGTATATGACATTCTCTTGATCTATTTTTGATAAATTGTGATAGGGAATACCCAAGAATGAACCAAAAAGAATGATACTATGATATCTTAAAAAAGATGTTTAAAAAAATGAGAAGGAAAAAAAAATTGATGATAAATGCTCGAGGGAAAAATGTGTATTTTTTTGATTGAAAATGGATATATATATCCATTTATACTCCTTCTTGCAATGTGAGATTGTAGATATTAAGGAGCCAAAATAAAATATATAAAGAATAAATTTTTAATTATGGTTTTTAGAAAAAAATAAAATTATTAATTTAAAAATTTTGAATAAATAAAAGTAAAGTAAAAGTACAAGTAAATAATCAGCTTGTGTAATAATTCTCTCTTTTGTTCTTTCTTTTCTACGCAAGAATATGTGATTATACGTTATGTCATAATCTTAATTTTTATTGATAAAAGATATGAAAAAAATATATAATAGTGTATCTCGGTGTGGCAGACAAAGTCGTGGTATATAAATAGAAAATAAAAAGTCTCAATAATTCAAAATAATAATACACTTTATACGACCTGGGAATTTTTAAGCAATTATAATTTGATTGAATGAATTTGAAAAGTTTAACGAAGAGGAAAAGATTTATATGTTTGAAAAATGAAAGATTAATAAGTTATTTATAAACTTTCAGAAATAAAAATTAAGATTCTTGTATCAAATTTTGTATCCCTATTTTTATGTATAAAAATTATAATATTTATGAAAATGTTCTCATGAGTAAAAAAAGTAGATGAATAGGATTGGAAGAGCATTTCTACAGTTACATCAAAATATATTCAAAAGATAGAGTGAGCACTTTGAAAAATGTTATATATATATATTATATCTTAAAAGTAAGGATCCAGTTTCAATTTGGTATCAAGGAACAAAAAAGCTTTTTAAAACATTTAATAATGGGTATTATATGTATATATATTTGAGCTGTAAAAAGTAATGTCTTCCTTCAAAACTTGAAACCATTGAGGAATGTAGATTAGTTGGACATTAACAATTCAATGAGAGGGCATTTTAATAATATTTAAATATGCATTCTCTTAATATGTATATATGCTTCATGTCAATGACAGTTAACAGGAAGAAATTTTAGATTATGAAAAACTTTTTTGAAAAAAAANAAAAAAAATGTATTAGAAATGAAAAAATAATATGGTCTTCATTATTCATACTTTTGTAAAAATAATTAAGAATGCGATAGTATTTTTTTTTATACGTATATATATAAGAACAATCAAAAAAAAGTGAAGTTAATAAAAATTCATAAATGATATCATTAAATAAAAGATGATTTCATCTAACTATACGTTACATGGGAAATGACAAGAAAAGAGATATCTAAATTTAAGCAGTTGATATGACGAAATTGTAATTAAAATTATATCATAAACAACATAAAACTGTATTAATAAACTACAATTAAAGTAACTTACAAAACAATATAATAGAGCCTGTATAATTTTTAATAGCATAGATATCAAAATATATTTAAAAACTACAATAACAAAAAAATAGGACAAAATTGAGATTATGAATGGCGAAATTGTTATTTAGTAAGTCTTTGAAGCCTTCTGGAAGGTTTATTTTACTCAATTTATGAGAAATGCCAAAAATAAGTAGTATCTAAATATTTCCTACATTAAATGTCTAAAGGGTTGTTTTTTATTCTTTTATAAATAAATGTTGTATTATCCAAGCTTTTTCATTTTTATAATATTAAATTTAATATATAGTTACCCTATTTTTGACACAACTTTGCATTATCCTGTTACACTTGACTTTGAAAAAAAATCTCTTTTTTAAAACACTTCTAATTGGTGTAATTTGAATTACCCCATTGTTTTCCTTTCATTTAATTCAATAATATATTTCTGGTCTAATACATCAAGAAAATGTAGAATAAAAAAAATAATATAGTTGTTAAAAAAGTGTTAAAAATACTGGAATAATATTTTTACATGATGTACTTTAATGCTAATAAAAAAAAGATTAATCCTTTCCGTAAAAAACAAGATAAATTTGTTTTTAATATTTCAAATACTAATTTTTTTNTTTTTTTGATTCTTCATCTAGAAAAAATATTAGTTAAAGATAAAATAAATAAAAAATATAATTTTTTCTTATAAATTAAGATAATTTTTTGTATTAATCTTTCGTCTTATCAAAAACTAATTAAATTTTTTTTTTCAAATATAATTAACTTGGTAAAAAATTAATTACTAAACATTGTCTTTGTAAAAAAATTATCTTTAGAATATCTACAAAATGAATATTTGCTTAAATATATTGAGAAATATTGTGCAATATTAAATATAGTCTTTTTTTAGAAAGGATAATTATTGTTAATATCATTCTTTGGCCTCATGACAAATTGTTAGGATTGTTAAGAAAAAAAAATATTATTTAAATTAATACAAACAAGAAAAAAGGTGAATTTATTTAAATAATAAATAATATAATAGAAAAAAATAATTTCTAAAGTAGCTGTTAAAGAATTAACAAAAAATAAATTGTAACATTGGAGTACCTTAACGTATGCAACAACCCAATGAACCTTTCATTGATATATTCAAAGCTAGAAATAATCATTACCCTCAATTCTTTTACAAATAAAAATGAGATCAATCACTTTTGATAAAGTATCTTTATTAAACAAAAGATGAAATTCGAAACTTTTTTCTTCTAAACAAATATCATTAAGAAATAAAAACTTATAATAATAATTAATGTCGTTANAATTTCATATGTAATTAAATGTTAAAACTTTTTCATAAGTAGCAATTAATGTTTTTTTAATAAATAAAAATTATTCTTAAAAATAGTTCATCCCAGACATTTTATTAATAAAAATATTAGTAATTAAAATTTCATCAAATTTCTATATAAATATAATAAACTTATTACAACTAAAATATGTTATATGAAGAATATCTTTATCAACAATTTCAGGCTTCATTTGATTCTTTAAACAAACTAATGTTAAAATTTATTATTATATTCTACAGGAAAAAAATTACTATTACTACTATCTCTATTTGAGGAGAAAGCAAACCAACTGTATACATAAAAGATATAATTAATAGGATAAAATGATCTTTTTAATAACTAAAATTACTTTGATTTTACAGGAGGAAAGATACATTTATTCAGAGAATATACGTATGCATATACATAATAAACAGGAAAACGCAAATATATCCTTCCCGATTTTTATAGAGATGTTTTATGGTACCAAAAAAAAATTTGTTCATTTTTAATTATTGTGTACCATCATCTTTTACTCTTAATAATTTATTAACAAAATTGAGTGTATTTAATTTAAAAAATGGGATTCTAAAGGAGTAACCTGTAAACAAATATTAATATATAATAAAGTTCTTTTGACAAAATAAAAATTTACATCTCTCCGTAACATTTTATATTTTATAATATTGAAAGAATTATTAAAAAAAATCAAAAAAAGGATAAACACGTGAGTATTATAATATCAATCGTTTGTTAATTATTCCTTGATGTATAACAAAAAATATTAGATATCATATCAGGCCCTCCTTGAAATTTGATATCACTTAAAGGTACCCAATATTTAATATCAAAAAAATAATTTTTAGGCTTTTTATTAAGAATTTTTATATTAATGGAGGACAATTAAATAAATAAAAATATTTAATACTTTAACAATACGTTTGTGATCTTATAATTTAACATAAATAATATAACAAAATTCAAATAGTAACAAAAGTTTAGAACAATTTTTTTATAATCCTTTTATATGTCATTTTTATAGTAACATATCCATCAAATGATGACATTTTCATAATTTTTAAGATATTAAAATAATTATTATTATACTATTATAATTTTATGAAGACAATAAGTTGCCTTAGTATTATAAAAAATATGTACATAGCTGAATAATGTAATGCATAAATTAAAAATAGCTAATTAAGATTATTACAAAAAGAATATATATATATATATATATAATTTAGATATCATATAAAAATTTGAAAAGACAAGGAAGAAAATTAAAAGATATGGTAAGATAAAAGCTTTAAACTTTTATTAAAATAAGTAGGTGGAAGAAATTTAACTACGTCTAAAAGTAAAAATGTGCCTTGTTATTAAATTATAAATAAATATAATGCGCAAAAAGGATTTATAAAGGTATAATGTTTCAAAAATAATTATGTCATAAAGTGATAAAATTATTATTATAAAAAGCAAATATTTTTAATTTGCTTAATAATTAATATGGTTGGAGGGTAATAAGTTAAAGTGAATTAATATTAAAAATTAATTTTAACAAGGTATATGTCATGAGGTAATTTTTTTAAGTAATAACTATTAGAATGGTAAGTGGCTCCGATGATTTTGAATAGTTAAGGTTATTTATATATTTTAATTTTTAATGAAAAATATTAGATTTTTGATTTATTAAGAGGTGTAAAAAAGTTAAATTGTATTTTTAATATTAAAATATTACATATTACACATTTTTTATCACGAGTTTTAAGTATAAAATTTTTTAATGAAAATTTATTCAACAAGATGAAACTAAGTGGATTGTCATTGAGAAAATATATTTTATTGTTAACGTGTGTACCTAAGATAAAATTTGAGGATGTTAACGCAATGTATTAAATTATAGGTAGGAGTATAAAAAGTATTTAAATTATTACAATTTATATGTTACTTTCATAAAGTTTTCATGGTCAAAAATATGGGAAATTAAATTTTTAATACAATAAAACATTAAACTTTCAACATATTTACAATTAAAAGTTTGCATAAATATAAACAAACAGAATGTTTAATGAAATTAAAAAAAATTATAATTTTACATGTAAAAATTGTTTGTACTTCTATATAATATTTATATTACTTATATTACTATCTATCAAACTCCAATGAAGGGTAATACATTTGTTTTACTTCGAACGTAATCTCCTAAAGTAATAATAATTCACACTAAAGTATACAATTGTCTTATAGAATAAAGGAAATTTGATAATAAAGCAAAGGTAAACTATTTTTTTGTCATATAAATAAACAAACATTGTTATATATTAACAAATTTTTAAAATAAAACTTTTGTTTACATAACAGAATTTTTAAATAGTTAAACTTTTTTCTATATATATTTTAAATAAAGTTTTTATCATAATTATTGGAATATTTTAATACCTTATCATTATAGTCTTGAATATGAAAGGTAATTCATATAATCATGAAAATTTATATAATGAGAATAAATAATTCATAGAATTATATCAATAAAAGCATCAATTTCTAATTATTAAAAATGATATAAAATCTTCATTAATTCTTCTTATTGAAATAAAATGGTTCACCTCTTTTTTGATGGGAATTTTAAAAATAAAAATGTTCATATCAATTATTTTGACATAGTTTCAAATATAATATCCATCAAATGATTGTAAATGAGGGATTTTTTTGTCCTTTTCTTATCATTTAAAATGTGAATTTATAGTCATTGGTTCTCATCAAAAATGATTAAGTATTAAAGATATGATTAAAATAGTTTAAATAAAAAAATGATTGATAAATTTTTTGTTTATTTTCAAGTATAAACATAATATATTAATTATCCTTATCATGATCATTTTAGTTTCATTTACAAAAAGTAATATTTAATTTTTGGAAAATTTTTAATCAAACAAATATGTCTCATTTTTAAAAGAGAAATATATATTTAAGCAGCCAGGCCAGTGGATATTTTTAATTGGAAATACATAACATATAGTTTTGATATAAAATGTGAAGCCTCGTCTAATTTCATTTAAAAAACTCTCCACTATCATTATATTGAAAAGATAAAATAATATAATTTACTTAAATATGTATATATTTTGAAGATTTTGTGGTAAAAAAATTCATCCTTCCTTCCTATATGAAAGTTTCTCCTTTTTCAGGCATGTCTAATATCACTTTCTTTTCTTTTCTATTTTATATATTATTCATCATTTTGAAACTTATCTATTTTTATAATTAATCTTTCTATTGAAAATTAAATAAAATACATTCAAATGTTTCATTAGTACTTAATTCATAAAAAATATTATTTAATTTAGTCACACTTCATAAACTTTTCAATCTTTTCATCTCAATACATTTTCACATTAAAACTTCATTAATATCTATAACAAAAACAAAGAAAAAAGAATGCTATAACGAAAATTAGTGAAGTGATTCTAAATATTTCTTGGTGTGTATTTATATTCAAAAAAAATGTATTTTACAACATGCCATGTCTATTATAACCATAAAAGAAATTGTCAACCATATATTAATGGTATATATAAAAATATAATTATATTTATATTAAAAATTACTTAATATATATTCATGAAACATGAGTTAATTTCCTTTATCTAAAATTATTAATATTTTTTCCTTCAAAAAAGATACTGAAGCTTATACCGTATAAATATTTTAATTTTAAAAAACACTAATTATTAAAAGTCATACTTTTAATCTTCTACTAAATTCATTAAAAATATATACATTTTTCCCTACAAACTAAAGTCATATTGAACTAATTTTGCATCAAAATTCAGTGAAACTCTATCACATCTCCTTTTTTAGATGCTAATTATTTCATTGGGTAGGATAATTATTTTTTATCTCCTGCTGACAATTTCAAACATATTAAGGCGTCTATCATTAGTGTAGCTTTTTTTATAATAAAAATTTAAAACATCTCTCTTATATATGGTTATTTTTAGTTTTCAAATTACTTTTCATTTCTTAACCAACCTCGAAACTAAAAATCAGCATTTCTAAAATAATTCCTCAAGTCTGTTCTTAATAAAAAGAAGATATATTTATTTATTTTATATATACTTTCTTTTTATAAGAAGAACGAGAATGAAGATGTGTACAACAAACAACTATACAATACGATTCAATCGTTCATTTGATAGTTTTATGGATCCAAACAAATTAGATTTCTATAATTCTCTTCATGAAACTGCATCATATGTTCCTGGAGTCTTCAACATTCAATTTTTTTTTGTCATCTTACTCAATCTTCTCAATGTATACATTCTTTATTCTAAAAGATCCAATAATCGGTAAATTTTATAATAAATTTCATAATAAAGTTTTCAGTAACAACATCCTTTCCATTTTTACCGCATTCGCTGATATTGCCATTGTAATATCTTTGAGATTAATCATCTGGTTATACCAATGTCATACACAAGAAACAGAAATATCAACGGTCTGTTATGTTCAAAACTGGCTTATTGGGAATCAAACTGATGTTGTTGGAGTCAGTACAACAACACTTAGTGTTTTATCCAATACAGCTACAATGAGTTCCACATGGTAAGTTATATTCTTGAAATAAATAAAGTAACTTGTAGGGGTGTATTGGCAATATCCATTGATCGTCTCCGTGCAATTCGTCATCCATTTAAGACTTTGAGAAAAGGAATTTTCAAGAATGTATATGTTGTCATCACACTTATCATTGCATTTACTTTCATTTCAAATGTAACACGTTACTGGGAAACAAAAATGATATTCAATATTACGCCAATCCTTGAAAATTTAAGGCCACATTCAATGACTGTTGATCATTTCAAACTTGGTCTGAATGGTATCAGAATAATCATCCATATTGTAATTCCTCTTATCTTGTTAACAATAACCAACACCTTACTTATCTTCCACCTCAAAAATCGTTCCAAATACTTTGAAGCTGGTAAATGGGATCGTGGTAAGAAATCATTTGATAACAGTACTGGAATACTTTCAACATCCAATGAACATTGCACCTCAAAGATATGGTCCAAACAACACGCATCAAAGGAATTCAAAATAACCATAATGATGGTTCTTCTTATCTCATTTCATATTATCAGTTTTTTCCCAACAATGTTATATCACATCTACTTTGAGGTAACCGTCCCAATCATGGCTTACTACTTTGGAATTAATATTGATAAGATGAGTTACCCAATCTATTGTGATGATGGGAAAGTAATAACAGCCAGAAAAGATTTAGCCTACATTACAATAACAATATTGGTGTTTGGTAAAATTGCCAATAGTCTACTTCTTTGTAATTTACCTATGGCATTATATAAAACCTTCCTAACAATGGTTGGTTCAAAAACATCAACCGCTAGTTTAACTACAAGGTGTGAAAACAGTAATATTCGAAAGATTTCTCGTGTCACCGAGTCCTCGAGAAAGGTTACAAGACAAGAGAATAAATCTCTTATCATGCCGCTGAGTCATTTTGATAAACATTCAACATACCCCTGTTAATATATATTTGTTAGAGATACCTTTCTTTTGTTCTATAATCTTATGATTAATTATCTAACAAAGTGTGAAAAAATTGCTTGAAAAAAAATCATCCATAAGCGTGATATCTCATAAAACATATAATTAGTCCTATTAAAATAAAATTACCCCAACTATAAAAATATGTTAAATACCAATTAAAAGTTTTAGTAAGGATATTGAAAAAGATATTGAATCAACATGTTGATAACAAAAAATTTTTAACCCCCTTTTTAAAATGTTAATTCGTTTTTGCAATGTAAAGGTTGTATTGATAATAAAATGGATATATAAATGGAGAGGAAGAAAATATAAACAAAATTTGATTTTTAATAATTATATTTTTTTAAATATTAATCATTTTTTCAAACACTATATAAATTAATAATTGTTACACTAATTCTAATATTCTAATGTTTATTAAATTTTTATTTTTTTTCCTTATCTTAGTTAAAGTAACAAAAGCCTACCTAATCAAAGGTACCTTCCAAAATAGATATGATAGTTATTCATGGAGACCAACCACTTACAGAGTAAATATACATCCGGATCATCTTCCAGACTTTAAGGATAAAATTGAAGACAATTATAAATATCAGTCACGGAGTAAAAAAATTTTATATATAAATTTTGATAAATTTTCTAAAGAAAGGTTTAACTATATATACGATTTTGAAGTTTTTTTAGAATTAGATTCTGATTCAAAACCAAATGTCATTACACATGTACCAAAGCAAGGATCAAATGTTTATTTTACGCAAAAATCTATTTATTGTGGATGGGGCCAATGTGACCTTGGGCTACATGTTTTTGCAACTCAAGGTGATCCTAGAAGTAATGAATCACTTTACGAGTACGGATTAATGGTATTGATAAAGAGTAGTGAGGAAAAAATGAGTTTTTTTAACGTACCTTATTATGATGATCAATTCCTTGTCCATGCTTGTCCTTCATCCAATTTTGTTATTCCATATGGAGGGATAGAATATATTAACAAAGCTTATAAGAAGTCAATTCTTGATAGGTATCCTGTATTACTCGCTCCAACGAAGAAGGATGGAGAGTTCTATGTCTGTGGTATCCTCAAGCAGCCAACATTACCAGATCTTAAGATTGGATTCAAGTTGATTAGAAGTTTCCAAAAATTGATGGAAGTTGCCCATAACAAATATCCTTCTCCACAGAAAAGTTGTGAGGGACCTAAAAATATGTATGAAACAATGTATGTTTATTATCACGATAATTATTTAATAAATGGAAAAACGGTATTGGTGCGGATTAACAAAAATAAAGAAATAAATATGTATGGAAAGAAAATTTACGTTATCAGTATGGTATCATTGAAAACGAACGATGTATATCAATGGAAAGAAGTACCAAGTTTGGAGGTACCAAAATGTATTGAAGAAAATAACATTTATTCAGGAGAGGTATGGCCAGTAATAAATGGTGATAATAAATTCTTTAATAAAACATCAACTCAGATATATTATAAAATTGTTGAAACATCCAACTATAATAAAAATATGGTTGCAGAGTGTAAGACCATTGTTGGAAATGGCGCCAATGTTGATGAACAAGAATATTTCTCAAAAGCTATTAAAAATATTGTAATTAAAAAGAATTTCGAAAATGGGAAAGATGTCAAAATTTCAAATCTTATATTTTCCGAAAACCATTTTAATTCTTTTGGTATATATACTTGTAAAACTGTTGAGAAAGCCAAAGCAATTAATGGTGATATGATCAAGATATATCCCGTACACTTCTTTCCAACGAATAATTCAAAGTTTACGTTGAATGAAGAAGTTATAAAAAAAGACTCTAACATCTACCCAAGTTGCCAAAAATTAGATTATGCTGAATTGGAGACACTTCAAATTCTAACAGAACAGAATAAACCAATGGAATATGAATTGAGAGAAGGTGAAAAAAAGAGGGAAATTATTGTGAATTACCAAAACTATTACGACACTTATGATTCGGAGTACTGCATGGAGGTGGAATGCAATTACGTAATTCCAAATTTCAATATCAAGTTTACAACTTATCAACATGTTGATATAAGAGATTAATTTAGAATATTTTATGTTATTTCATTACAAATAAAACTATTCTAAGCATGGATTATTTTTTTTTCACACATTATATTATTAAACAAATTTTTAGAATTAGGAAATAAAATTTAAATGTTATCGGTGAATATATATAATAAATAATTAGTTGTTGGCAGAGTGTGTGTGCTGCAATAGATTTTTTTGTGATCAAAAGAATTTGTTATACAATATATAATGCCAGAAGAAGTTGCACCGAAGAAACCAGGAAAAGTTTTGAAACCTTCTTTTGATGCAGCTAACTTTCAACAGCCTGATCTCAATCCACAGCCAACACCAGCTACACAGAATCAAAAACCTCCGTCTGAAAATAATAATGAGGAGGATGGACCAATTAATCTTCCACTGGGTACAATTGTTGCAAAAAAATATCAACTAGTTGAAAAACTTGGTGAAGGAGGTTGCGGGAGTGTGTATGTAGTGAAGGATACAACAACACATGTTAAATATGCAATGAAGTCGGAGTCTTTAAAAGTTGGTGAATTTTCAGTCCTCAAGTTGGAAGTTCAAGTTATGAAACGTCTAGGAAATTGTACAAATGTCTGTCAACTTATTACAAGTGGGAAAAATGAAAAGTATTCATATATGATAATGTCATTATTGGGGCATTCCCTATTTGATCTTCTATCACAGTACAGAGAATTTACAGTGTCCACATCAGCTAGAGCTGCGATACAAGCATTGACAGGTTTGAAACAATTACATGACGTTGGTTTTATACATCGTGATGTGAAGACAGAAAATTTGGCCATTGGTAGAGAAAGTGAAAGAAGGATAGTATATTTGCTCGATTTTGGTCTAGTAAGGGAATATTTTTTTGTTGATCCAAAAGGAAAATTAGAGATACGTAAAGCAAGAGAGAAATGTCAATTCAGGGGAACATTAAAGTATGCAAGTATATCTGCTCAGGAAGGTGCAGAACAAGGACGAAAAGATGATATATGGGGACTTTTATATTGCGTTGCAGAATTTTTTAAAAGACTCCCATGGGACATTGATGATCCTGATAAATCTTTAGTCAAAAAGATAAAAAAAGAAACTCCGCTACAGTCAATATTTAAACAGATGCCAGAGATGGTTAATCTTGGCGCCTATTTGGATACATTAACATATTATAGTAGACCAGATTATAAAAAGATTTATTCATTCTTCAAATTGGAAATGGATAAACATGATGTTTCATTTGATGATCCTTATGATTGGGAGTTGGATTCAAAGCACGTGGTTGAACAGATGGCTGCAGCAGTTGCCAAAAGGGGTAGGAGTAAAGATTCGGAGGAGGCACAGACGGGTGGTGTTATGACGAATGGAGTTGCACCAACACAGAATTCAGTTGAAAAAAAGGTTCCAATAAAAAAAGGTAAAGCATCAAAAAATGTTGGTGGTTCCAAACGTCGATTTATGAAGACAAAAGATGTTATTTTTTCAATTTCAAATAAATTAAAGAAATCAAGAAGAAAGCGCAACATGATTAGTGAAGATAAACAAATTATCAATGATGAGAATGTTATTTCGCAAGCAACCTCACAAAAGGATGCTCTTCCAGAGGGTGCAACAACAGAGTTGGAGAAACAAAAACCACGCCAAGAACAGGTTAATTTTTATGAACTGGAACTTGGAAAGAACGATATTGGATTATAAATTATTCCTAATAATAAATATAATATAAAAAAATGAAATTATTTAAAGTACTACTCTTAATATAATGATTCTTAGTAGTTATGCTAACAGATATATTTAAATTTTGTAAATAAAAGTATTACAATTATTAGTTTTGAATATTGCCAAAATGCTTATAAATGGTGTAATTATGTAAAGAAATTTATAATTGTAAATTATAATGTTTCTTATCAGATCATTACTGTTAATCTTTTCATGGTTTCAATTGTGTCTTTTTTATTACTATGATGATATCTACAATGAAACTGAAGTTCCTGGGAATGAAACAACAGAAGTTATGTTGAAATCAGATGATATAGGTCATCCAAGAATTAGAAGAAACAGTATAGCTTTTGTCGGAATTATAGCATGTGCATTTTTAATTGTTGCTATTATCCTTTCTATTGTTGTNTTGATGGTACAACAACGTAAAAATAGAGCACATACCATAAAAGGAGCGGAGGATTTTGAAAATAAAAATATAAAATTATTCAGTAAAAGTTTGGAACATAAATCATTTGATGGTATAATGAACTTGAATAATATGGACTTGACATCATTCACAACGATAGAGACTTCAAAGAATGTATCATTGAGAATGAATCATGGATTTGTTAATCCCGATTATAATGATATTAAAAAAATAGCATTTGCAATAGGAAGTAATCCAGATGAGGATACTTTATTCAATATCAAAATTTCATTGTTAACAAACAGAGAGTATCACATAGCAGAGGTTAGTTTTATGTTACAAAACCATTTATTATTGCTCTTATATTAGAATCCATTTGACTATCAATCAAATGAATTTTGGAAAGAAATATTTAAAAGAAATATATCACTAATATTTAGCTTCAAATCACCATACTCTTTCCTTCTACAACCACAATATGATCCAAATTGGATATTCGATTTAAAAGAAACAGATGATTTTCAATTTTCTAAAATTGAGGAACACAAGTACATGAATACAAGTATATTTTATACCAAACTTTCAATCAAAAATGTGAAATTAAAAACTAAACATCAAGTTAAAATATTTTACATCGCCGATTGGGATATTAATACACCACCTCAATCACTTGAATACTTTATTTCATTATATAATTTAATATCAACTAATTCAGGAAGAAATCCTCTTCTACTCCATTCAACATACCATCCAGATTCACGTATCTCATTATATGTTGCATTTGCATACATTGTAGAATCTTTGTCAAAGTATGATGAAGAAATCAATCCTATAGGAATATTACAATCGGCCAAGAAGACAGGACATTGCAGTATAATGGATGGTAATGATTTTGGTTTCCTTATTTGTGCTATATTTGAATATTTTTCAAAAAAAGAGATTTGGGAGGAATCGAAAAGGATTAGAAAATTTAAGAATGAATATGCAAGAGATGGAAAAATTTTTAATAAAAAAGTTATGTCTATTGGTATGAAATATAGGAATATCTTACATTATGTTTCAAGACTGTTATGTGATCAAAAGATTGTATCATATTATGGGGTAGTTGATAAATTTTGTATGTATGATGAAAAAGTTTTATCAAGAAAATGTTCAAATTTTTATCGCTTCTTACATTCCCAATTATTGGGGTTCATCAAAGTTAATGGAGCAGTTTCAGATGATGGTGGAGAGGAATCGATGTATTATAGAAAATTCATTAGATATATTGATGTACCATGTTATGATGAAGGTTCTGTCATGGATATTGATAAGAGTAATTTTAATGATTATGTTGGTAACTTTGTACATGGTAACAAATTTATTTATGAAACTGCTAATGATTCATTTAGAAAGTTTATAATATGCCAGGTATATTTTATATTTTTATTTTTTAACTAATTTTTCTAGTCTCCAATGGAGGACTCATTTGAAGAGTTTATATCAATACTTTATAAGGAGAATGTTTGTGTTTTGGTTATAATGGATGATTATGATGATATGGTTGATAATGATAATAAATTCAAATTTGTTCCAGGAATAAATATAAATGAACCAATAAAGGATTATCTTCCTCTCTCTGATAATGAAATTGTTTATGGAAAATATAAAGTTAAACTATGTGGATATTTAAGCATTTACAATAAAAGAATTTCATCAGCAGAATATTCCATTGAAAAGGAGGATTCTCTACCAATTGTATTCAAAGTAATTAAGATAAAATCATTTATTAAATCAGGTAAGATTTACAAATTTTAATTTCTTTTTACCTTCCTTTATAGTGGTATACGAAAGTGCAACAGATTTTGTTTCAATATGTAGAATGATAATTGAATATGATTCCAAGAAATGTATATTCATTCAAGATCATTCTGGTGTTTCCAATTCATGTATTGTAGCTTTAATAATTCATATGATTGATATGGTTGATGAAAGATATGCATTTGATCCAATATCAAGTTTTATTAATCTTCGCCAATCACGTTACATGGCTTTAAGATATGATTATCAATTTTTGTTTGCAATACTAGTTATTGTAGAGTACTTCTCAAGAGAGATATCTTCCTTTGATAGTTCTATTTATCGTGGAGTTAAAGAAAAATTGTTATATAATATTGAATCATTAATAAATAATTAAATTATAATTATAAATATGATCCATTTTATTATTAATAGATGACGTGTAATAATAAAAGTTTTTATATATTTAAAATAATTTTATGGTTAAAAGCATACATTCTTTTTTATTGTTAAAAATGTCTTCTAATAAACGTAAAAAATAGGACAAAATTTCTAAAAAACATATAATTTATGAAATTTCTTTTATTGTAAAAAATTAAAAATAAAAAATTCTTTTAACATTCATCAGTAACATTTGCTGGAACTCTTTTGAATGATAACATAAACCAATATTTATCATTATCACTACGAAAATCTATTGAAACTTCATTTCCTTCAGATAACATTTTTTTCTTCTTAACTTCCCCACAAAACATTGCTCCCATAACTGATGGATCCTTTCTATATCTTATTTCAAGGCCCTTTTTATTAGGACAATGATTTCCGTTATCGTAAAGATTTGCACTTTCAAGTTTAATTTCAATAGCATGCATATAATCTGTACTGATGTAATAGAAACAATCACCTCTTCCTTTACGAACAATGTATTGTGGTGAATCGGTTGCCATAAATAATGTTTTACCACATGGATATCTGGTTACTCTATATTCATCACAATATTGTCCTGTATAATGTGGGGGGCATATACATCCTTTACAATGCTTAGGATTATTATAACCGTTCCTCAAACATGGACCAACAAAATTGTCACATTTATTAAAACAATTAAGAATATTCATTCTCTTGTAGTCATTAAAACTAAATCCATTATTTTGACCAATTGTATTCAAATAGTTTTTATCCAGTGGTTCAATAGTATTTTTCTCATTTATCGAATACCTTGTTCGATGGTAATGCATTCCAGAACCATAATCATATGAAGTATTTACTTCAATAGGCTCTTTCGGAAAAGGTTCCATATGCATTTCCGTATAATTATCTGCATTTTCACTATATATTTTAACATACTTATTTCTATCATATCTTAGATGTTCTGGTATCAAATGAAGCATATCACCAATATCATAATAAATACTTTTATCCAAAGGCCGTTTAAGAGCAAGATGAATAATTTGGTCTAAAATTTTATAATTTTCCATTCTCTGAATACTATAACGATCCATGTTAGGACTTTGGTAATCAAGAGATTTATATACACCTTCAGAATAATTGACTTTCTGGAATTTGATGCAGGTATACTTTGATATTTTTTCAAAAATATTTGCTATAATTTCTTCATCATCACTGTTAACAGCACTTATGGAATATTTAAGCGTAGTATCATGATATTTATCTATATCTTTTTCTGATTCAAAACCAAATGTATCTTCAGATAGTAAATCTTTTTCACCCAATGGAGGCAAGGTAATTTCTGTGAGATTCTATAAATTAAAATTTAGTTAACAAATTTATATAACTTACAAATGAAAAAGCACCATAAATTAAGGCTAGAATAAAAAATAATATTTTCATTTTTCTTATATAAAATGATCAAAATTTTTTTTTTATAACTTTTTATATCTTTTTTCAACATTGTTTTGATGTTGCAAATATCATTCTTTTGATATTTAAAATGTCTTATCTTAAGATTCATGAAAAAAAAATATTTGGAAAATGATGAATTTCATTTTCGATTAAAAATGTAATTATAAAAAATTACCAATGTTTTTACATAGCTTATTTTAGGATCCTTTTAAATTTGAAAGCCAAAGCAGTTATGTTACAAATAATTAATTTTATCATCACCTTACCAACCATTTTATTCTTTACAAGATTTAACATTTCTAACCAAAAAATTAATTATTCAATTTTAATAAGGAAACCGCCTAAAAAATCTATTTATACTTCAAGTCAATCGATTCCGTAATATAAAGATGAGACTAATTTTTATTTGATAAGATAGAATAATTAAAATTATTATTGATAACGTGGTAAAATGTCTCATGAATATATATGTACATAATAAGGAAGGTTATTCTTATAGCACGCTTTCTCAAAAGTTAAATATTATGGAAAACGATTACATTTATCAATCAAAAAAAGGATTGTCTTTTGAGATTAAGCCTGCCACAGAGGATGATTGTGAAGCTATACTTGGAATGATCAATGTAAGTTTATTAAAATCTCTATTAATAAATAAATATTTAACTAGGAGTTAGCATTATTTGAAAAAATGCCAAATGAAGTGGAGATGACTGTTGATAGGTTGAAAAGGGATTTAAAAAACAAAGCATTTTTTTGTTTTCTTGCATGGACAAAAGATGAATCAGATAATATTGTACCAGCTGGGATGAATATATTTTTCCTTGGATACTCAACATGGAAAGGACAGGTATGATTATTAATAATAATAAATAACAATAAATCTTTTGACTAATTCTAGTTCATACATATGGAGGACCTCTACATTCGTCCCCAGTACCGTCGTAATGGTTTGGGTGAATTTCTAATCAAATACCTTTCAAGATATGCTATCTCACAAGGAATAAAGAGAATTGAATGGTCAGTTTTGGAGTGGAATAAGGATGCAATATCTTTGTACGATAAAATTGGAGGTATCGATATGCATGCCACAGAACAATGGATAACCTATAGATTAACTGATGATAAACTTAAATCATTGGGCTCTTACTAGGAATGTTATATATATTGAATAAAGTGATATAAAAGCAATGATACATATATCTTTGAACTAACGTTATTATCCTTTATCATTGAAAAGTATTTTTTTTTTGTTATTAGACATACATGCAAAAGTAAATGTTTGTCTTCTTTATTTTCTCTTTATTTAATCAAAAATTTTCATCATTTTCTTCCAGTATATAACATAGTTGTTTTACTAACTATAATCAAACTGATATAGACGCCTTATCTTATCAAAAAAGTTTTTTACTCTTTTCTCCCCATTTTTTTTACCTTTTGTTATTTTTATATATACATATATATATATTTTGATAACTAAGCTTTTTCTCCCCGATAAGAGTTAATAATCTGTTATTGAATTAAATTCATGTTTCCAGTACCTACTAGTAGTTGAAAAGTTTTTATTTTCAAAACGTTAACTGGAAAATGTACACGTATGTATATATTTAACTTCTTATCATTCTAATAATTTTATCAGTTGGTTAATAATTTTTAACTTTTATTACATGTTTATAATGAACATATCATCATTTAAAGAAAAAGATTTTAAAGACATTTTAACGAGTATAACTTTTAATTGTAATACCATTATTTTAGTTTTGTTATTTATTCAATAACATATAACCTTTAACGAACCCGTGATGAAGTAGAAGAAATATATATTTTTATTTTTATTAACACATATATTTTTTTCTATTCCAGGTTTTAAAATAATATAAAAGGATCATATAAATTATGGATAACCTACCTGGTGTGGCACCTCATACAATAAAATATGAGAAACTTTATGAAGAAACGCCAATCTATCCAAAGAAAGCTCCCAAATACCTAATAAAGGTTGAAGAGACAAGAGATGAAAAGATAGCCCGTTTTGCAGCTTACACATTGACATTCTTTGTTGTACTCGCTGTCATCATTTGCATTCCTCTATTGATTTCAATTATATCATCTGCTTTACAAAGTTGTAAATTGGAGTTTCCATCCATTAATGAACAAGCTTTGTTCAATATTCAAACTGAAAGTATTGGAAATAATAATAAGGAAGGATGTGATATGCCACAAGAATTCTTTGATGAAATGAATGATAGATTTGCTGATTTTGTTATTGATTATGGAAAGTGTTATGAAAATTTAGAAGAAGTTAAGTACCGTCAAGAAATTTTTGAATATAATGTTAAGAAGATTGAGAAGATGAATAATCAAAATAAAGTTAGTGGAAAAGTTCTTGGAGTCAATTTTTACGCAGATTGGAGTGAAGAAGAATTCAGTGAGACTATGGTTATGAAAGTACATGATTACAGTAGCTTGAAAAAGTCAAATGATTCATTCGTTAAACAATTACCTGCTGATTGGGTTAATGAGAGAGCTGCTAATGGAGAAGGGCCACTCCCAGAATACTTTGATTGGAGAGAAAAAGGAGTTGTAACACCAGTTCGTTGTCAAAAGAAGTGTGGTCTCTGTTATGGTTTTGCTTCTGTAGCTACAATGGAAGCTAATTATGCTATTGTATCTGGAAATTTACGTAATTTCTCTGAACAAGAAATTCTTGATTGTAATTTGGAAAACAATGGTTGTAATGGTGGAGAACCATATTTGGTATATAAATTTGTCCATGATCATGGTATGGTTACAGCTGAAGATTATCCTTACGTTGCCCATAGACAAAATTCTTGTGCTTTAAATCCAAAAAGTGAAAGAGCTTATGTTCAAACAGCTGTTTATCTTCATCCAGATGAAGATTCAATGCTCGATTGGCTCTTTTATTATGGACCAATTACTGTTAATATTGCTGTCCCTAAATCAATGAAAGAATATACATCCGGAGTTTATAGTCCAAATGATTATGAATGTGAGTATGAAGTTCTTGGTCTTCATAGTTTAACTGTTGTTGGATACGGAACCGAGGTTGATGGAGAGAAATATTGGATTGTCAAGAATAGTTGGAATGGACGTTGGGGAGAGGAAGGGTATGTTCGTTTTGCCAGAGGAAGAAATGCTTGTGGAATTGAACATGAACCAATTGGAATTATCATGAAGAAGGGAATGTCAAAATAAATTTATTTTATATATAATTTAAAATATATTGTTATTATTTTATAGAATTGTTTTTTAAAGTTTTGTCCTCTACGAAGAATGAAAAAATTCGTGAATAATCTTTACTTTGATTTATTTAATAATCTGTTATTTCGACTTAAATATATTATGATAAAAAGTGCAAGTTAACTTGTGACTTTTTTGAATTTTTGCCCCATAACATTCAAAATTCAGTGTATAAATTTTATACTTATTTGATAATAAATAAAAGTTGAATTGCATCTATCAATCAAATGATCGTTAAATTTTTATTCTTTTTTCTGTTACTTTTTTTAGCATGTTGTTATAAAGTATCTGGAACGGATGAGAATAAATCATATGATTTGTCTCAAGGAGATAGAAATACATCGAACGCATCATTCCCAGGGTCAAATATTAAATCTGAAGCGAAATGGAAACCAAAAAGGAATGATATAATAGCAACAGCATGCATGATAGTATTTCTATTGGTAGTCGGATTAGTTATTGGAATAAAGTCAATGAGACATGAGAAAATAAAGAATTATTTTTTAAAAAAAAGATTAGAGAAGGAACATCCAAATATCATTGAATTTTGGTTGGCTTTTAAATTCAAAAATTTTAATTCATACACAGATTTGTTGGTTGATGAAAAGTATATACCAGACAAGTTACAAAAGAAGGATAAGGATTTTATAATTGAAGGTGGTGAGATTCTTCATAAAAGGAAGGGAGAATTATTTTTCGATTCAGTTGTCCTGTCAAGTAGAAATAGAAACAATGGATATATGGCCAATTATATTATTTCACCAGCTCCAGATAGAACCTACATTATTTGTAATGGTCCTAAGACGGAAGAGTTTAACATATTTTGGGAAATGATATACGAAGAGAATGTTGGTGTAATTGTCGCTATTATCTATCAAAATTCATCTTCAAATGTAAAACCATATGAACGTTATTGGCCAGAGAAAAGTCAAAAGTATGGAGATATTATGATTGAAAATATTGGTACACAAACATATCCAAAAGTGTCTTCATCATTAACAAGATTGCACTTGAAAAAAATTGGAGAAGAAAAGAAAAAGAAACCGCTTTATATATTTTTTGTTTATGGGTGGAGAAGAAATACAATTCTTTATTCTTTTAATGAGTTAGTTATGATGGATAAAATAATATCAACTATAGCTGATACATCGACAGTCCTCCTTCATACACGTGATTTACCTGGAACAAGGATATTTATGTATATTTATTTTGCTTCAATCATTCAATCAATGATAAATGACACAACATTAAGTGATCCTATGGAGGTGATAAAACCTATTCGTGAACAAAGAGGTGGAAGTTCAATATCAGGAAAAGAATTTGTATTTTTAACAGGTGCTGTTATAAATTATTTTGTTCAAAATAAATTACTTATAGAAGATAAAGATATGGAGGAATTTTGGAAAAAATATCATAAGTATATTCTTTTAATTAATCTTAAGGAAGTATCAATGAATGAGAAAATACAATCATTTTTGTTTTATATAAATTTATTGGATGCTGGAAAGATTTATGGATTTAGTGAGATAGTTAAATCTACTGGAATGTTATCAGAGAATGAATTAAAAGTAAAATGTTCAAAATTTTATCAAGTTATTGAGACACAAATTATTAATGATACAATTGGATCAAATATTCCTTACAAAAATAGATACGATGATGTTCCATGTCTAGATGAAACCGCAGTTTATAGTGGAAAGCATAGTGGAAAAGATCAGAAAAGAGATGATATATATAATGTTTTTCTTAATGCTAATATAATGAAATATAAATTGATGGACGGTGTCAATGAAAGAAGTATTATTATGTGTCAAGCTCCAATAGAATCTTCCTTCGATATCTTTTTTGATATGCTTTATTGGCAAAAAGTATCTGTGATTGCAGTTCTAGTTAATAATCAGGACTTGAAGGCACATAAATGGGATAAATATTTTCCNCTGCTGGAGATTATGTTATGTCTTATGTAAAACAGTTAGACAGTTTGTTAGATGAAAAATTAGAAACCATAATGTATAAGCTCAAAAATATCAAAGAGAAGAGTTTACCAGAAATTGAATTTGTAATAGTTCATTATAAAAAATGGCCAAAGTATAATATTCCATCTGAGTACGTTGAAGTATATGAAATGTATAAATTAATTATGAAGTATGAAAATCACAAACCAATGGTTTATCATTGTACTTCAGGAATAGGAAGAACTGGAACATTGGCTCTTATTACATATATGATTGATAATATTGGGATAAGTACCTCCTTTGATCCAGCAAATGATTTAGCGTTCTTAAGAAGCTGTAGATATAAAGCAGTCCAGACAACAGCGCAATTTATACTCGCTTTTCAAGTAGTTTGTCATCATTATAAAGATTCTATTGAAGCTATGGAGAAAGGGTTGCATGATAAAATTCAGGAGTTACTTAAAGATGAAATTTCAATAAAATTAGGAGATACAGAAAAGATAAGAGCTCTTTCAAAACTTTGTAGTGAAAGACTAAGACGTAAAAGTGAAAAATTTCATGATAAAAATAAAAAATTAAACAAAAGTAGGAGCAAATCTTTACATTAATTTATTTGATATTTTTTTTAACAATATTTGTATTAGAAAATAAAGTAATACTTTTATTGGTTCTTTTACTTGTTATGGTAAATAATTATTTTTAATATAAAATAGTTTCTAACATTTTGTAGGATACTAGAAGTTTCTCTTAATAATGGATCAACAAATTAAAAAAAATTGTTAATTAAATATATAGAATTTGCTTGTAGACTTGATAAATTGCCAATGCTAAATCTTGAGAATAAAAACATGAATATCATTGGTTATTATAATTTAGATATTATTATTCTTGTGACTTTTATATTTATTTTCATTTTGAGCTTTGTCATTTATTTTTAGAATAATGGCATTCAAAATAAAGTTGTTTTTTTTGTAAATAATTATTTTTCCAAAACAAAATTATAACTCGATTTAATGCCAATATGATATTTCAAAAATTTTCATTCGTTCTTGCAAAAACAAAGTTTAAATTTAATCATTTATATGTTGTTTATGTGAAATTCCCTGTAATATAAGGTTATATTATTTCTTAGAATATTAGAATTAATTATACTTTTAGCATAGAACATAAATTAAAGGAAATTCTTGAGTTACTTAATCAAATATATAATAGTTGGTTATCACCATTACAGATTTTCTTTTATATATTATTCTGTATGTTGTAAAGATATATTTAAATCAAGCGGGAATATACCATTGACATTTTTATAATACTTCTGATCCTTTTGATATAAAATAAATTTATAACAAGATGTTATGTTTAAACAAAATTCCAATTCAATTAAAATATCTTAGAGTGCTATCTTTGTTCTTTATAATATATCAAACATTTTTGTAATGCCATTTATATGACTTTTTAAATGAATATTTATGGTGATTTAACATATTTTCTTATATGTTGTTTGTTCCAAAATTCTATTAACATCTAACAATGGTCGGTGAAAAATCTAAGACAACCACTAAAAGGACAAGAAAGACGTCGAATTTCAGTAATAATCCTAATGCTAACAAGGAAAGAACAATAAGGATTCTTAATGAAAAACAAAAAATCTTCAAAGAAGAAAGTAGGTGATTTGTTTCTTAGATTAAAAGTAAACTTGTATCTTTTTAGTTGAAAATGACTTGGAAAAAAGTAGAACAGAGCTCTACAAACTGATCGAAAGGATGACGGAGAAGTACTTTAAGGAATTTACGGCATCTTTACCAGAAGAATTTTTACAAATGAAATACTGTGACTTTATTAATCTTTGCAATGATCCTTCATTTAAGGATAAAACATGCAATTTTAATGATACATTGCAAACGTTCGCGGATCTTAGGGAGAAAGCTCATGATGAGAATGCATCTCCGACAACTCGTCATCGTTATCAGTGCATTAAGGATACTCTTTTTAAGTAATTTTTATTTTTTGCTTGTGTTTATGATTAAAATCATTATCATTGTGTAGAAATAGTTTCAAATAAAAAATTTATAAAAAAGTTAATAGTTTATTATGTGGGTATTAAAAGTAGGAAGCATAAAAACTTTTTAAAAACAGGTCTGGTTCCATTATAGTAAAAAGTATATTAAACGCTGTGATGCAATAAATCCATCTTTATATAAATCATATGAATATTGTTTGTTAACAATAATATTTAAAGTTTTGTAAAAATTTTTAATATTGATTACTTGAAAATTGTCATTATTATATTTTTTTATACCAAGAAATAGATTATGTGTAAGGATGCTAAAGTCAATTTTTTTTCGGCTATGTCGACTTGGGCGATTTAAATCGAAAATTAAATTCGGGTCTACCATCCTTAATCGTAATTAATGTAAAGATTGTTATGAATTTGATTCTTATAATCATTTTTCATAAATGATTACATTTAAAAATTTTATGTTATAAATACATATTCTATAAAATTCATTTCTTGCAGTTATATAAAATATTGTA